>JAECUM010050841.1:0-21011 GCA_016617855.1 Megalonaias nervosa | reverse complement strand
CCTCCTCGTTTATCCAAACACTGGGACGTGTTGACGGTCCTGTTAAATTTCCCCACCCATGCGAAAACAACTTATTCAAACAGCCCCGAAAGAAATCACCGATACCGTGTGTGAATGTTGATTGAATGTCTTGAAAGGAACGATACATTTGTCTAAATACCAGAAAGAACGTTTAGCAAAGCATTGAAACGTTCTTTCCCAAATGGTCCAAAAGAAAATACTCATCGGTCAAAAGAAAAAGATGTTGGTGCAACGCGGATGATTTTTTTTTATACTCTTGTTAGGACCCTTGATCAAAGGAGTGACTAGTGCGCTGCTTGGAGGACTTGTTTGAAGTATTTTACCCAGCGCTGCGAAATAATGAGGAAGAAGAAGATAAAAAGGGCCCATTTTGTGGAAAGACCAGATACGTGTACTTTGGAATCTCATGGAGAAACGAAAGCCGACTTTATGCCCTACAAACGATAGATGGAATGCCACTTGCATGAACAACGTACCCTTCGTTGACCTTCTAATTGTAATCTGTCCGAGATGTCACAGTTATAACACGAATTGCAATCATTGATGGATCGTACCGATTTGTCAGAAACAAAAATCGCAACTGTACGGCCAAAGTTTGCAACGTCTTCAACTCTTTCACCAGAAAGCTTTAAACGGAACACCAAAACCGGCTATGAAAGTTTTCAAGGCCATAATAAAACGCCAATCGCCACCACCGCTCCCAGTGACCACGTTAGACGCAGCCACAGTGATGCCATTTCAGAAGACGCACGAGGAGTCTTTCAAACACCATCGGAGCCTATCCTTAATAAGATTACAGCGATCTTGTGGACCGATTCCCCCACTCCCTAACTAGAAGAACTCTAAGTTTGGGTCAAAAAGATTATGTCGACCCCTTCTTCGACAGAAGTGAAAAAGAAAGAAGGGAAACCTGAAGCGAGAAAAGAAAGCAAAAAAAGTGATCCCTTGTCCACCACCATCTTCGGCTCCTACTCCTGTGGCACGTCCGACACGCCAAGCAGTTTCCAAGCCTCACGAAAGCAAAAGAAGCACCAGTGAACAGTGGATGACTTACTGAATAGGGCCCTGATGGATAATCTTTTAACCAACATTTACTACAATCCTTCCCATCCTGCAGATTACGGAGGAGTTCAAAGATTGTATCTTGCTGCCAAAACCAAACTGAAAATTGTATGTTTACCTCAGGTGCAACGATGATTAGAAAGAACAAGCCATATACATGCTACACAAACCCATTCGACGAAACTTTTCTAGATCTCGAACCAAAGTGGAGTACATCGATTATCAATGGCAAGCCGATTTAGCGGATGCCTCTCATTTTGCCACCTACAATCGCAGCTACAAATATTTGTCTTGGGACATCAACGTCTTCTACAAATTTGCCTGGATAGTGCCTTTGACTTCCGAGTTAGTGCGAGCCCTTAAAACTGGTGTTGGAACAAAGCGGTCGTCACGCTCTCCGATGGCAAACAGACAAAGACACCGAATTTCTGAACCAAGCTTTCCAAAAAGAATTGAAGAAAAGTAACATCCATTTTTTCACCACCGAGAATCCAGAAACTAAAGCCAGCATTGTGGAACGTTTTAAACGCACGTTAAAAGAACGCATGTGGAAATACTGTACGCATCAAAACACCCTCAAGTACATCGACGTCTTACCTTGCCTGTCAAAGCTTACCATCGGAGCATCAGATGAAGGAGTGACTCCCGGCAACGAAATGCCGTATTTGAGCGATTGTTTGGTACGTCCCGAACTGTTCCCAAGAATTGTGGACTGTTGACGACATGAGATTGGCTACGCATTGGAAGACATGAACGGCGACGTGTTAACAGGAGCTTTCTATTTTCTCGAGCTACAACGAGTCTCTAAAACAGAAGACGACGTGAATGAATCGAAAGCATTCTCGAGTGAGGAACCCATAAAGTAAGCAAACGCAACTCAAGGAAGTGAAATTGCGTTGGAAAGAATATTCCCAGTTTGAGTCTTCAAGTCATCGACTATACAAACGAATTGACCATTATGCGTTTCAACACAGCAGCAGCAGCAACCGCTCCTTCTCAAAGTTCTTTTCTTCAAGATCTACAAAAGCAACAGCTGTAGGTGAGGTATTGAGAAAGTGTGCCTAAAACGCACAGTCTTTTTCTGCCAGATCTTTGTGGTGAATTGTGTTCTCTTAGCAGCCATCGCCAATTTGAGTTTGCAAGAAGGAAACAAAACTTGTGGACCATTTTACCAAGCAGTTGCATCGGTAGTATTTTACCCTATCATTCCCTGAAATATTCCAGTCACAACGGGGGCCTTGCAGCGAACCCCAGTGACCCCCAAAACATCAGTAGCAACAACCTCTTTTGGAAACTCCTTTAACATCGAGTGCCTAATCAGAAAACAGAACCCTCGAATTATGAATAACCAATTTTGCTTAACATTACCAAGTGACAGTTCCATTGATGTGTTTCCCAGCAATAATTTGTGCTGTTTCACGGCCAAATTATCTCATACCATCCAACAGGATCACTTTGCACATTGGGAAGTGGCATTGGTAGAACTCATTCATCCCGAGTAAATCATAAACATCACCGAAAATGAAAACACTTTCATGGTCGACATCCTGAATGAACAAGTGCAAGAACAGTTGGATAAAAATGATGCGATGGTATACTAATTCAAAAGACCATCATTAACCAACTCTCAATTATCTACCTGCACCATGAGAATTCAATTCGTGTAGGGTATTATTTTAACGCTAATGAGATGATAGAAACATTTTCTTCCACTATCAAGATCGAGTAACATAAAATTTCTCTCCGTCTGGACATGTATCTTTCGAATTACAAAACTGTTGGCCATCACTTTTTGTATTGAGTTGTATGTTATTTTGGGTGGATTCACCACTAAGGGTCACAAGGGTGGAAACACGTATCACTTTAACCGTGAATTTGTATATCATCACTATTTGCCTGTCAGTAAGTCGTATTTCGATAATTTCAACATTGGTATAAAAGAAGACCTGGGCTAAACTATTCAATTTACGAAAAGAAAAGTCACGGTGACTATACATTTTCGGAAAAGGTTCTCTAGCTATTTGTAAGTCATGTATCCTCTGTACAGTGAAGTCGCTCGACAACGAGGATATGGTTTAGGAGATATACTGAAATCTGCGTTTCATTCGGTGGCTTGATGGTGACACGAGGATTGCACGAGTTGAAAGATTCCGCTTTGACGCATTTTAAAAGAATTTCTCCAAAATATCATCATCGACAAACAAAATACCAAAGAAGCCTTCTTGAGAGCAAGAACAAATGTGTTGCTTCAAACTCAAAAAGATAGTTTGGGTCGTCGATAGACTCCTATAAATGCGCTGCACGTTGCTGACCAAGGCATTCCTTTCTCGTTCACGCCACAGCAAGGACAAGGTAGAAAGAGACGCCGACGCTCCTCCAGAACACATAATCACAGTGCGAGAAAAATTAAGAAAAGAAGAACAACCAGATATTGAGACGTCTTTTACTATTTATATGGAAAAAATGATTCACCGAGATTCTGGCAAATGTTCCAAGTCAGAACTTGATCTGTTTGTCATGCCACCACCATGACGACGATGCAAGAATCTCAGTGAGTAGAATTTCATCCCGTCTCATCTTTGATGACCTCAGCACCGATCGAATTTGAAATCAAAGAACAGATCGAAGATTACATCGATCTGAATAGCAGTTACTTGTACATGAAATTCAAAGTTCTCAAAACGGACGACACCGCCCCAGGTGCCGATGCCAGAGTAGCTCACGTCAACAATTTCATGCATTCGTTGTCCAGTGAAGTGGATTTGTATTTCAATAACAAACTGGTCAGCAGCAATATGGATGCTTAACAATACCGAGCGTACCTAGAAAATCTCTTGACACACGGAGAAGAATGCAAGAAAACTAATGTGGATGCTTGAGCATTATGGAAACCTGACACGTCAGAGAAATTCAACGACACAGCCCTGACAGAAGAGGACAATCCTCAAAATGTGGAATTTAACGACCGTCGAAAGAAAATCCTGCAAGGGCGCAGTTTAGAAATGATGGATCGTTTGCGTTTGGGCATGTGATTGTAAGACAAGTATTTGTTGAACGGAGTGGATATCCATCTGTGACTGAATCGAAGCAGTACCATTTTCCATTACATGGCTACCCAAACGTTTAATCATCGGTATCGTCTGCAATGAAGCCCTCAACGCAGCCATCACTCATAATGCTTTCGAGTTGAAGCATTACAAACTGTCCAAGACAGAAGTCAGTTGATATGGCCAGACCTTATGTAACAGACCCTTCGAACCTAACTTTGAGCAGAAGAATTACTTGAGATCTTACTTGTCCCTGTACGAAGCCACCAGACAGTTAGGTACCAATATCAGCCACGGCATTTCTTACTACGATTATGCAGGAGGTTACGCTTGGTGGGCTTTTGATTTACGCCAGACCAAAGCAGCGACGACGGATATTTCCGCCCTATAAAATCAGGCCAACTTCGTGTGTTACTTTAGTTTGCATAAGCTTTACCACCACGGTGAACGTCATCTTGTATGCAGAATTTGACAATACTCTAGAAGTCAACAGTTTGAGAGAAGTGATTCTAGACTATTAGAAGCAATGAATGAATCTTATCCTTCTTCGGACTGTGGAGTCTCTTTGGAGATGGGCGACGAGGATGTCTTGGAACCAGAACGTAGAGAAAAAGAAAAAGAGGAAGAGGACATCATAATGTCGAGATGACCAGAACAAGAAGAACATGTATTTTCTTGTTTTGCTAAGCACCTTGCTGATAAAATTACATCGTTGACCCACAAACAGTTATGGATGTCAAAACGATCATCCAAGTCAAATTCAAGACTATAAATGCAAGATGATGAGACAAGAAGAAAAATTGGAATAGCATCTGGATGACGCATGGGGTCTAATCTCGGAAGAAGCAGTGTTACATCAATGGTATAAAGATTTTGCTTTACTATTCCTCACCTTCATTGACTTCTATGGCGATCAATGCATCGGATCTCTCTTTCCACAGAGTGCGGAGACGAAGGTTAGAGCGATTTACTCTACAGAGATTTTCAAGGAAAGAGTCTGGATTGAATTGATGACTTATCACTGTGAAAAACAAAATCAATACGTGGGAGCTTGATTGCTTTTTAACAAACAGTTCGTACTCAGCTCCTTTGAATCCTAAAATGTGCACTAAAGATGTACTTTCTCATAGCAAACCTAAAGATATTCAAGCTTATGTCATCAGCACAGACGACAATCATCAACCAGGAACCTGCTGTGTGGCCGTCTACTTTCCCAACGATGACAGTGTGGAGTATTTTGATTCTTATGGATTACCTCCTTTGGACGGTATCGATAAAGTCGATACCGACTTTATAAACAGAAATGCAAAGACAACTCGATTCTGTAATGTGAGATTACAAGGCACAGATTCCATGGTGCGTGTACACTATTGGGCGTATTTTCTTCATCAACGCAGTCTTGAATATCCCTTAGAACATTCAGTGACTTATTTTGATAGCAACGTTTCTAGAAACGATGATAAAGTAGAAACATGGTTTTATGAACATTATAGTTATATTTTGTCTTTAGCTTTGAAACCTTGTGTGCATCGATGGCCAAATGATCTAAATCAGTGGAAGTCGAGTGTGACTCCACAACGTTGTCAGCCTTGTATGTTTTTGTATGAAAAAATTGTTGACGTATTCATTTTGTGTTGGAGAAGTTTCTTGTTAAAAAAATGTTGTAGTTTTGAACATCGGTGTCTGTTGTTTTTTAAATTGACACTGTATGAATATGTGCTATTTCACCTCTCTCTGTCCCTCTAGGTCATGTTAGCAATAGTGTTCCCACAAAACCGAATGGATGTTTTCAATCGCGTCTGCGCTTGATGTATATAGAGCGGTGCGGTCGCCATCCCAGGAAAAGTGATCCCAGGAAACTCATTTCCTTGGAATGCTGCTAGACGAAGAATTAAATTGTAAAGCACATATAAAAGATTATATTAGAAGATGTAATCAACATCTAAACCACCTGGGGTGCGGATCAAGACACACTAATTATGTTATACAAAGCACTAATTAGATCAAAAACGGACTATGGATATCAAGTTTTTAACTCAGCAAAACCATTTTTACTAAGAAACTCGATTACATCCAATACCAAGCCCTCAGGATATGCACAGGAGGCCTAAGCAATACATCAAGAGAAGAACTTCAAATACTTACAGGAGAATTACCATTACAACTAAGAAGAGAAGAACAACTATTAAGATATGCAGCAAAAACATAGATTCATGACAATAACCACACAGGAAAAAACGCAATACTTAGGATAAACAAAGCCTTCAGTAGGAAACTAGTCCCCAACCCACCTGGAGGGAAACTCATGCATGAGAAGTGTGAAGAATACCAACTTAATATCCTACAGGCAGATCCAATTAGGTATCTAGATCCAACACCTTGCAGAAATCAAAGCCCGAAGATAACTCACAAGCCTTAAATCTAGGGCAAGAAAATGTACCAGGGATATTAACAGAAATTAAACAACCTATAGAACAAAACTATTCTGATCACAATATAATTTACACAGATGGATACAACTCATCAGAACTAAATAGAACAGCTACTGCCATTATAAACCCGAGCCACAACATCGAATTTGGACACAGACTACCAGATAGGAGCTCCATATACACAGCGGAATTCTGGGCAATTACTGAAGCCCTAAAATGGATTTATAACACATCTAGCACATCTACCGAGGACAACCTCGTAGTTACGGACTCACAAAGTGTCTTCAAATCTATCACAACAGGCAACTCAAGTAGCAGAGATAACTTTCTACAAGAAGCTCAACAATTAATAAGAAACATTGAAAAAAAGGACAAACATTGGAACTAATATAGTCCCATCCAATATAAACCTAAATGAGAATGACCAAGCAGATAGAAAAGCTAAAGAATACCTAACAAATACAACAATAGTAGAAATACACTATAGTGTTCACGAGCTTTACAGTCAAATCAGGACCAAAATTAATGACAAATGGCAAACAGACTGGGAAACAAGCACCAAACGGAGAACTTTATTTAGATCACAAAAGCAAGCAATACGTAACATCAAAGACCCAATGATGAATAACATTGTAGACCAAAAAGTAATCAATATAATTAGAAGTGGCAAAACACTTTTAGCGAACACCTTCGGTAAAAATAGGTCGAGGGACAATAAATGCCTCCACTGCTCCCGCCCCCATAGCAGATTTGGAACATACTTTTAGCATTTGTCCGAAATCTCACAACCAGAGAATCAATTTCCAAAAAACCGCAAAGACAATTAAAATGCCCTTGGCTCAACCCAAACTTTATCGAACAATGCAAAAATAGTAACATGAGTAGTGAAGGGGGGAGGGCACTTTACGGACAATGGGAAAATACATTAAAGACCCACCCACCCCCGGGCACGTTTACGGACAACAAAAAAAAAACAACCTGGGCCGATATACGGACAAGAAACATATTGGGCCTGTATACGGACAATAGGAATGGAACAGGTGGGGTGACGCCACGGTACTGGCAACAATGTGGCAAGTGGCTGACCTGAATACGCGCGGCTACCCTAGGTAGAGGTAAATACAAACTAGAGACATAGACATATACAACACAACCATAGATTGATGAACATCAATCTATCATACCTAAATTATACAATCGACTAAAAACATTTTCAGGCAAGAAAGAATAAATCTTTTCGAGGTATATGAAGTGGCCCTGAAAGGGCTGATGTTTTTCTTTTTGTTTTATTTTTTGTTTTGTTAACACCATTTCGTTAACATATAACAGACGAGAAGAGAAGAAAAACACACTAAATATACTATCCACACAAACAAACGGGAACGCATAAAACACACCATACCTACTATCCACACAGACGGGAAGAGAAGAAAAACACACTATATATACTATCCACACAAGCAAACGGGAGCGCATAAAACACATACACACTATACTATCCACACAGAAGGGAAGACAAGAAAGAACACACCATATCTGCTATCCACACAGAACGGAAGAGAAGAAAAACACACCATACCTACTATCCACACAGACAGGGAGAGAAGAAAAACACACCATACCTACAATCCACACAAACGAACGCGTACACATAAAACACACCATACCAACTATTCACACAAACGGACGCGAATGCATAAAACACACACACTATACTATTCACACAGACGGAAAGAGAAGAAAAACACACCATAACTACTATCCACACAAACAAACGGGAACGCATAAAACACACACTATACTATCCACACAGAAGGGAAGAGAAGAAAAAACACAAAATATCTACTCTCCACACGGACGGGAAGAGAAAAAAAACACACCATACCTACTATCCACACAAATGGACGCGAATGCATAAAACACACACACTATGCTATCCACACAGACGGGAAGAGAAGAAAAACACACCATATATACTATCCACACAAACGGTCGGGAACGCATAAAACACACACATATCTACTATCCACACAAACGTACGAATACGCATAAAACACACACTCTACTATCCACACAGAAGGGAAGAGAAGAAAAAAAAACGCTCATTACTATCCACAAAGGTACGCGTGCACAGCAACACACACACACACACACACACAGATCAGTAAAGGAGTGAGTGCTTATAGACACACTTCTATTTTTTTTAAACATAAACACACCCATTTTTTGCAATTAAATTAATATCATTTCTAGGGTGTTGGGGTAGCCCTGAAAAGGGCTGTTTTTGATGACGAGGAGTGATGGCAATCATTTATCGTCTAAGATTGCGTCCTCGCCTGACGGCAGGCTTTCCTACATGATAAGGTCTGCTTCTGCGGAAAGAGAAGGAGAACTCCTTGGTTTCTACTCGACAGTTATGATGGTTAATGTCATGGTGAGGGACAGAGAGAAAGTCAAGGAACATATATTCACAGTGTTTTTCTTGAAAATAAACGACAGACACACTTTTCAAAACACAACATTTTTTATTTAGCAAACAACTAACCACTAACTTTTAACAATAACATTAAACAAACTTTTTTGACAAGGTTGACAACGTTGTGAAATCATGTTAGATTTCCACTAATCGAAGTCATGAAGCCATTGATGTACACTAAGTTTCCTAGCTAAAGACAAAAGATAGCCATAACGGTCACAAAACAATCGATCTACTTTCTCATCGTTTCTAGAAGAGTTACGATCAAAATAAGTCACTAAATGTTCTAAAGGATATCAAAGAATTTGTTGATGAAGAAAATACACACAATATTGTCCACACACCATGGAATCTGTGACTTGTAATTTCACATTATTGAATCGTGTCGTCTGGGCATTGCTTCTCATAAAGTGGATGATGTCGTCTTCCAAAGGGGTAATCCATACGAATCAAACTACTGCACACAACACTCTATAGGGAAGTAAACGGCTACGCAGTGGGTTCCTGGGAGATGACTATCGTCCGTGTTGATGACATAAGCTTGATGGTCTTGAGGTTTGCGGTGAGGTAGTTCATCCTTAGCACACACGACAGGATTCCAAGAAGCAGTGTATGAACTGTTGTTCAAAAGGTAACAAAGTTCCCAGGTATCCATTTTTCTTTGGGTTTTTTTTCCCAGGTAATGACAAGTCATTAATTCAATTCTGATTTTTTGTTTGAAAAGCTCTGTCAAGTAACCGTTTCATTGCTTCGTCTCTTCACTCTGGTACGATAGATCTCTAGAGTAGACAATGGAGGGCAGGAATGATCACGCAAGTCTTTATACCACTCATTCAACACTGTTTCTTCCGAAACGAGACCCCAAGCGTTCTTCAGATACTCGTCCAATTTTTCTTCTTGACTCATCATCAAACATTTATCATGTTGCATTTGACTGGGATGATCGTTTTGACATCCATAGCAATCTTTCTTGGTCAGTCCGTAATTTTATCTGACAGGTGTTTGACAAAACAGGACACTAAATGTGGTTCTTGTTCTGGCCATCTGGACGTAACCACTATGTCCTCTTTGTCTTTGTCTTGGGGTCTGCTTTTACAGTATCCTCCCATTCCTTTTCCAAACATTCTCTACTGTTCAAAGAGGGGTTAGAGTCTTCCATAGATTCTATTAGTCTAGAATGACTTCTCTCAAACTGTTGATTTCTATGGTTTTATCGAATTCGCCATAGAGGATGACGTTTACAGTCTCAGTCAGAGCTTCTGCAAACTGAAGTTCCACACGCAGTTGACCGGATTTTATAGGGTGGAAATGTCCCTTGTCGCTGCCTTGGTCTGGAGCGAAATCAAAGGCCCAAAAAGTGTAACGTCCTGCATAAACTTAGTACGAAATACCGTGACTGGTGTTGGTTCCTAGTTTTCCGGTAGCTTCGTACAGGGACAAGTAAGATCTCAAGTAATTCTTCTGGGCAAAGTTAGGCTCAAAGGGTCTGGTACACAAGGTCTTGCTATCACCACTGACTTCTATCTTCGACACTCTGTAGTGCTTAAACTGGAAAGGATTTTGATCGTGGGCTCCGTTGAGGGCTGCGTTGCTGTCGATACCAACGATTAAACGTTTGGGTAACTGTCCTTGTAACAGATTATCTTCGATCTTGGATCGGAGTCCAGCAGCAATGGTGAACGTTTTCACTTCTGCGAGTCGTATCGGATACTTGGCTGTCGTTCTGCTCAAAGTGTGACTGATGTAGTTTGCCGCTTTTGGTAACACTTCTACGCGACGCACGTAAACTCTGGCTTCTTTGATGATGGTTTGCACTCGTTGGCATGAGTCATCAAATGGAAAGCGGTACTTCTGCTATTTAGTCTCAGGCGAATATCCACTTCGTTGAGCAAATACTTGTCTTGCAACCACATGTCCAAATGCAAACGATCCATCAGTTCTAAACTACGACATGGAAGGATTTTCTATCGACGGTCGTTAAAGTCCACATTGTGAGGATTGTCATCTGCTGTTAGGGCTGTGTCGTTAAACGTGTCCTCGCCTCCTGTGTCAGGTTTCCATACCACGCAAGCATCCAGATCAGTGTTCTTGGCATCTTTTCCATACGACAAAATATTTTCCAGGTACGCTCGGAAAGGGTAAGTATCCATACCACTGCTGACGAGTTTGTTATTCAAGTACAAATCCACTTCGGTGACCAAAGAATGCATGAAACTGTTGACGGGAGCAACTCTGGCTTCGGCTCCCGGATTAGTGTTGTCCGTTTTGATCACTTTCAGTTTCAGGTACAAGTAACTACTATTCAGATCGATGTAATCTTCGGGCTGTCCTTTGATTTCAAACTCGATGGGAGCTGAATCCGTCAAAGAGAAGACGGGATAAAATTCGACCCATTGGGATTCTTGCATCGTCATCATGATGGGTGGCATGGCAAACAGATCCAGTTCCGACTTAGAACAGGCGCAAGACTCTCGATGCATAATTTTATCTGATTTAATAATCAGAAACGTCTAAGTCTCGGACAGTTTTTCTTTTCTTAGTCTTTCTAGCTCTGATGGTGTGAAGTCCTCTTTAGGAGTGTCTTCGTCTTCTCTTTCTGCCTTGTCCTTGTTGTGGCGTCAGGGAAGTAGGATGCCTGACTCGATAGCATCCGGGGCATTTATAGGAGTTTCTCGTCGGCCCAAAATGTATTTGCCCGTTTGAAACAATACATTTTTGCCTGCTCTCAAGAAAGCTTCTTTCGGATTTTGTTTGTCAGTGATGACATTTTCGAGAAATTCTTTACCTTGCGTCAAAGCGGCATCTATCAAGGCGTGCAATCCCCGTGTCACCATCGGTTTCAAAACGGGAGCCACCGAACGAAAGGCTGATTTCAGCATATCTCCTAAACCATGTCCTCGCTGTCGAGCGACTCCTTGGTACACAGAATACATGACTGACAATCGGTTAGAGTAGTTGTTTTCGAAATAGAGTTTCACTGTGACTTTCCATTTGGTGAATGGAATCTTTTGTCCTAGATCTCCTTTTATAGTAATGTTGACAGTGTCGAAATACGACTTACTGACGGGCAAATAGTGAGGATGTACAAATTCGAGGTGAACGTTATAGGAGTTTCCACCTTTCTCGTCAGCGTTCGTGGCAGAATCCACTTTGAAAGGAATGACACGCAGTAACGGTACGGAGGTGTGTCACACCACGTTGTACTCCACAACATCGGAGTACACAAAGATCAAATTCAATCCTTGGTTCATTTCTAGAGGGGATCGAAAATATTTCGCAAAATCCACGTTGCTGGTAACGGCTGCTATTTCGTTTCTAATCTTGATCAACTTGGGGTCTCCACCCAAAACGTCATACAATTCAGGACAAAATGTAATGGCCAATACTTTGTCCTCTGAAAATTTGATCAGTAGGCGACGAGCTATTTTGTGGTATTCGACCGTGACACTTTTTCTGGTTTTCTCCAAGACTTTACCAAACATGCCATTAAACCTATCAGCAATTGCGTTCACCAAATGTTGACCACTATAATAATAGCCAGGGAGAATTTTCAACCGATAAGTGGTCCGTTTAGTTTTGGGGTCTTGTGTTTTCATATGGTCACCTACAGTGACGCGTTCATCCAAGTGTTGTTGCACTTGCTTGTCATGAACTTCTACCGTAAAAGTGTTTTGATTTTCGATGATGTTTTTGATTTGTGTAGGGTGAATTATTTCCACCAAGGCCACTTCCCAATGTGCTTCGTGATCCAATTGGATGGCCTGAGGAAATTGGGCCGTGTAACAGCATAAGGTGTTATTGTGAAACACTTCCATGGAACTGTCACTGGGTAACGTTAAGAAAAATTGGTTGTTCATAATTCCAGAGTTCTAGTGTCCGAGGGGTCGCTGGAGGTCAGAGGAGTGTCTAAAAGAGAGATGTTCTTAGAATGGTAAATGTTGGAAGGGGGAATGACGTTGGACGCAAGGCTCCCGTTGTTGTTCCCGTTAGAGGAATATTTCAGAGACGGATTGGGAAGAAGGTAATGCAACTGCTGAGTAAAATGGTCCACAACTGTTTGTCTCCTTGTTGCAAACTCAAATTGGCAATGACAGCACCGATGACACTACACACCACAAAGATTTGGCAGAAAAAAGACGATTTGCGTTTTAGGCACATGTTCTCCACACCACACCCACAAGAGTTGCTTTTGTAGATCTTGCAGAGAAGAACTGGGGGAAGGAGTGGTCACTGCAATCGCTGAGGCTGTGTTGAAGGGCATGATTGTCACTTCTTTTTATAGTCGATGATTTGCGAAGCTTCGCTCCAAGAGTCAAAACTGGGAGGATATCCTTTCCAACTTACTCTGACTTTTTTGACACGTCGTTTTCCCATTTTACGAGTTCTTCGATCGAGAATGCTTTCGATCTCGTACACATCGTCTTCTTTTTTGGTCAAACTTTGTAACTAGGGCAAGTAAAACGTTCCTTTTAACACTTACCTGTTCATGCCTTCCAATTTATAGACGGGAGGATAACGGCCACGCACACGTTCAGTGACACGAAACAATTCAGTGGTCCGTTAGGGCAAGTAACCTTCGTCGAAAGTGCGTTTGGCTTTACCAATGTGCACCCAGTCTCCTGCTGCCAACACTTCACCTTTGTTGGGAACAGTTACCGTCGGGGACGTACCAATCAGGCGCTCGAGAACGGTCACTTCGTTGTCGTGATTCACTTCTTGGGGGGCACGTCCGATGCTCCGATGGTAAGATTGGTTGTACGCTTGAACTAGGTGCGGAAAGACGTCGATGTACTTGAGAGTGTGTGGATGCGTAAAATATTTCCACATACGTTCTTTCAAGGTGCGTTGAAAACGTTCCACGATGCTGGCTTTGGTTTCGAGAAAAAAATGAATGTCACGTTTCTTCAATTCTTTTTGGAAAGCTTGGTTCAGAAATTCGGTGCCTTTGTCGGTTTGTCATCGAAGAGGGTGACGCAGGCTTTGTTTCAACACCAGTTTGTGGGCTCGCACTAACTCACTGCTCGATTTAAAAGTCAATGGCACGACCCAAGCAAATTTGGAAAAGTCGTCGATGACACAAAACAAATATTTGTACCTACGATTGTAGGTGGTCAAATGAGAGACATCGGTTAAATCGGCTTGCCATTAATGATCCATGCCCTCCACTCGGATGCGACTTCTGGAAAATTTTCGTCGAATGGGTTTGTGTAAGGTATACGTGGCTTGTTCTTTCAACCAGCGTTGCACTTGAGGTAAACGGACGCTTTTCAGTCGAGTTTTGGCAGCACGATACAATTTCTGGACTCTTCCGTAACCTGCAGGATGGGATTGATGGTAGTAAATGCTTTCTTACACCTTCTCCATTTTTTAATAAGTGATCCACTCTTCACTGATGCTACTCTGGATGGGATGTGGGGGTGGTTTAGAAACGACTTTACGTGTCTGATGTGCCACGAGAGTAGTAGTCGAGGGTAGTGGTGGTGGTGGTGGCGGCGGTAATGGCATGGCTTTGGTCTTCTTTTTGCTTTCACTTCTGGTTTCCCTTCTTTCTTTTTGTCTTCTGTCGAAGGAGAAGTGGACATCATCTTTTAAACCCAAGCTTTAATTTCTTCTCCTTGGGGTGTAAGGGGAAGGGGTCAACAAGGACGCTGAAATCTTATTTGGGATGGGAGCTGCTGACGGTGTTGGAAAGACTTCTCCTGCCTCTTCTTCCTCAGACATCCGTGAGGCTGCATCTGACTTGACCGCTGAGGGTGGTGGTGGGGGTAATGGTGGACTTTTCATCAGAGTCTTAAAATCTTTCAGAGTGGGTAGAGCTGTTTCGTCTAAAGCTTTCTGGTGAAAGAGTTGAGGTCGTTGCAACAACTGACCATACCGTTGAGATTTTTCCGTTTCTGACAAATCTCTTCAATCCATCAACGATTGCAGTTCATGTTGTAACTTGGACATCTCGGTCAAATGAGGATTGGGAGGTAAATGTGGAGTCCGTTGTTCTTTCCAACGATGGTATTCCATCCATCATTTATAATGCACTAAAGTCAGTTTTCGTCCTTCCATCGGATTTCAAGAGTTACGTCTGAGATCTTTTGACTCCAAAGGTCCCTTTTATCTTCCTGACCCTTTTATCTTGGAGCTATGGCGAGTAAAATATTTCCCAATATACCCAACATAGGTCTCGCTGTTACATTGGTAAGAAGTCCTAACAGGGGTAAAAGTCCTCCGCGTTGCAGCAACATATTTTTCTTTTGACGAATCTGTAGTTTCTTTGTGACCATATGGCGAAGAACGTGTCGATGTTTGGCTAAGCATTTTTTTCTGGTGTTTAGATAAAGGTATCGTTCCTTTCAAGACATTCAGACAACATTCGCTCACGGTATCGATGACGCCTTTGGAGGCGGTTTGAATGAATTTTTTTCGCATGGGTGGAGAAGCTTTGGACAGGACAGACAACATGTCCCAATGTTTGACTAAACAAGGAGGCAGTCCTTTCCTTTTCTTTCCTTTTGGGGGTAGAAGAAGGATGTCTTTTGGGGGATGACATCTTTGTTTGTTGGTTAGTTGGTTCCGGGGCACACGCTAATTCTTCGGGGGTAGGTCCTCCCAGAGATTTTGGCCATTTTCCTCGGAAGGTTTGGATCCGACTTTCAAAGTCACAGTATTCAGGCAAATACACAGGGAACGAATATTCTTCTTTCACAGGTTCATTTCGATGAATGCACGGTGAAATCTGCAGGAGTTTGCCCAGTTTTGGATGACATCCGAAGGGTTTTAGCCTCATGGTTTCATAATGATGACATTCGCCATGAAATCCAGTAAAGTGAAAAGGTGTACGATGAAGAGTGGCATCGCTTTCGCATCTGTCAGGTTTGACACGCACGGCATCACTTTCCATGGTAGGTATAGTGGTAGTCGTAGCAAAGTTCCCATGATATGGTACTGAATCGCTGAGGTCATAGCGTACGGCATCGCAGCAATCGCAAGGCACAACATTGTACTCGAGTTTCTCGTTGGACTTGAGTCTTACGCTTGATTCTTGCTGTGTAAAAGGATTCATCTTTCTCGCCTGGTGTTGGTAGTTACAATGAACCATCGGCCTTGAACGTTGTCCCTTTTATATGCTGACCAATATCGACATGACGGTACGGTAAAGTGAAGTGTTTGGGAAGCCGTACTCGTTTCTGGTACACGATTTGATAGACATTTTCCAAGGGTCGACTGACGATTTGGTGTGTGGGTAAAACGTACAATCTTGTGCGGTTCGTTGGTGGTCGCTCTAAAACTTCCATCCTGTCCAGACTGCAAGGCTTCTTTCAAGACGCCAAAGTTCACCACTTGACTGGTGCGATAACTGAGAGTCAGTCCTTTCACTTTACATTCCATGTGCACTTCTCCTTGTTTGTCAATGTATTCATAGCAGTAATTTTTGGGACCGCCACTTGCAAAACTTAGAATCTTGTTGTCGGGATGCTCATCCGTCCAGGCTCCTAAACGGTCTTCTTCTATCACAAGGTGGCAGTGACCCAGGCGATTGATGTAGATGCAACTGTCCGTGTCAAAATACAGCACACGATCTCCTAACTGGTGTAACGCTTCGTACAGTTTCAGCGAACATGGGCTGTCACGTAGGCCAGAATGATGACATTTTCAAATTCGTCGGCTTCTGCAACGTCCACTTCTTCTTCGTAATTGACTAAGATCAAGTCCTCACGAATGACGTCCACGTGTTTCATGTATTTGGTTTTGTTCTGAATCATTTGGAAGTAGCGGGAAGGTTCTGTCAAATACTCCGTCTCGGGTAAACACGGTCGTTGTGCCATTTTACCCCACAAACAATTTAACATTACTTCGGCAAACGATCGCCCTCCTTCTTTTTTCTCGACGTGGTCTAAAGTCATGCCTTCCTGCTCCCAATATTTCTCTTTGAATTTATTTTGGTCTTCGGGAGTGTGACACCAGGAAGGATAGCCTCTGGCTTCTTGTTTCAGTTTCAAAAAGGTATCCACGCAGTCTGCGAGAATGCCTTTCTGAGTCTCGTCGCCCTTGTGGTATTTTTCTATCTTGGGAAAGTGGTAAATTTCTATGCACTTCTAACAGTTGGTATCCCAAGTCCAGAGCTTTGAACAATTCCACGCTGACCCACGTTCCTGTCAAGGCGCGTTATTACTGAATGTGCTGACAAGGTCGGTCTTGGTTGCACGTTTCGGCACAAGTACGGCACAATCAGTTTTCCTTGGCAATGGTGAGGTAAAACGGGATGGTACAAGTACGTGGGAGGTAAGACTTGGCACTTGGTTAATCCTTCGTATTGTCAAATGTTTTCGATGTGTTCCGTCAGGAATTGCGGGTGCCCTTCGGGAAAGTGACAATATTTGCACACGTAAGGATACAGCGAACACACGTCCAAGTATTTGATTTCTTCTCCTTTTTCCTCGTCGGGTTGGTACAGCAGACAGGTGGCATTCATCCGTCCTCCGTACACAATGTTCCGCGGGTTCAGTGGGTCCACCAGCTTGTAACTTTCCACGATACGCTTAAACTCGGGATCGGTTTTCAAACGGTGATCGTACTCGTGTTCCCACATTTCTACCACTTGGTATCGTTGAGACTCTAACTTCAGTCGCCGCTGAAAAGTAGCCTGGTACAAGTCTTCTATGGTCCTTTGTAAAAACTGATTTTTAGTGCCACGTTCAGGGTAACAGATGGGACATCCGTGAAATAAGCACCCGTTAAACTCGTACACGATCTGAGGGTTTTCTAAGTCCCAGCCATCCACCGAATACGTTCCAATGGTCTTTTTGCCTCCTCCATTGCGGACATGTTGGATCCATTGGCTTTCTTGTCGCGCAAGTAATGTAACCAGCGTAGGGCTTTGACCGAGTACTGACGTTTGACAAAGTTCGTCGTTTGAGGACTTATGTCAGCTAGGGTGTTTTCGGGCATGAATCTCTGGCGGTACACTAAGGAACACGCTTAGGCAATGATGCAGGCTTCTTTCAAAAGATCGATCCCTCCGTGTTCCATGAACAGTTCTCGAAAGTTTCCACAGCAACGCCGTAAAATGTCCACGTCGGAACGACAATACTTTAATGTTTCTTCCTGAAAGTCTAAAGCGTTCGAGGCGTGAGTGTGGTACCAAGCGTAGAAAGCTTCTCGTTGTCCGGTACACATGTTGTCGGGGTCGTATTAGTGAGCCTCAGGCAAATGGGGAAGAACGGCGTGTTAATTGGCTTCGGTATTGAAAAAGTGCGGAATAGCCTTTGGCCATTTCTGTCATTCCAAACGTTTTAGGCATTCCTCTCAAAGGCATGGCCAAGTAACTCATCGAATCTTTAAACTGCACTTCTCCCACTTGCATGGAGATGATTTTGGCTCCGTTCAAAGTCACTTTAGGACGTTCGGTACTTTGTTCCGTAATGTATCTGAGAATAAACTGACCATCGTATCCCGAGAAATTGTGAGCCATCACCGTGGCATAGTGATGACAATCTACGTAATGTTCGATGTGCTCTTGACTCCACGTTTCGTCGATGGGGTCTAAGATCCATTGGGCGAAATCGGTCAGCGTGTTTGGTCCTCTAAAGATTTTTTCACGTCCACCAGGAATCTTGCTGCAGTGAGGGTAATGAGTAAAGACAGGCTCTTGGATGCACTTCTCGCACGCTCGGTGAACCATGCAGAAATTGGGAATGTGAATGCCAATCTCTTGCATGGATACTAAATCGAAAGATGAAATTCCCTTTCTTCTTCTGCACATCTTCTTCTTCATGTTTGGAATGGTATTTTTGAATGTAGCATTTGTGTTATAAGTCCACGATTTTTTCACAAATGTGACATCGCTTCTTTCCTGAACATACGTGCGCCTTGGTATTATTGGTACGTATCACTTGTCCACACGTTGGGCACAATCTCAGGAGTTGACAAGCACTTTTCTGCTGTGAACCTTGCGTTTTCAGATGTTGTTTGCAACAGGTCGGACTGACAAAAGTGCGCTGACAAACTGGGCAATGCACTCGTTCTTGTCCTTCGTCAAGACAGGGTTTAGAGGCCAAACGTCTCTCACATTTCGATCCACAATGCTTGTGTTGCTCTCGATTGTTATAACCATGGTCACATTTTTCACACTAATAACTGTATCCCAGGAAACCGGTGATACTGGTAATTTCATCGAAATGTTCATCGCAATGATAGACGTGAATGTATTTTCCGTCTTTGAAATTTTTGCCTCGAAACAACAGAGGTCCGCGCACTTCTTGATGCTGTACTTTCAAGGTGTAGAGTGGAGCCAAGACGTCTTGCAATTTTTGCATTTCAGGAATTCCACAGAGTGTGTCTTTGGACACGCCAGCTTGTTGTAACAGGAATTGTGCTTCTCTTCGTTGTTTGGCTCGACCCGATTTTTGAATAGTTTGCCAAGCTCTTTTCCATTCTGCCGTGTCGTTCTTGTCGGCATACGTTCGTCCCACCACGATGGCACGGGCTAAACACATCTTGTCTTGTTGGTTGTTAATTTGGACGAGACTCGTTTTGGTGCTGTGAAGATCGTCTACCAATAACACCTTTTTGCGTCCGGTCCCTTGGGGAAGAGACACGTGGGTCATGAACAGTGTCGCTTTTCCATCGGTGATGTGAAACTTGTCGTTGGATTGCTGTACGTGTTGAATCTTGTCAATGACTTTGGAAGGTGTCAATTCTGCTGGGCTGCTAAACTCGATCCAAACGGGGGATTTCAAACTGTCGTGATGAATGGAAAGTTTCAAGCGGTCGTCTTCTTTGGCTTCACATTGCTGTTTCAGTGTGATTAACAAAGAATCCCACACATCGGTGATGAACCCTTCTGCTTTCTCCAACGGTACGTCGGACCTGAAATGTTTAAACTTCACCTTGTATGTGTAGGACGTGGTTCTAAATTTTCTCGAATGTGGTAGTAATTTTCAGGGTTTGCTGGTGATGGTGAACTTTGACTTGGTGTAGACTCTCTGGGTCTGGATTCTGGTTCACTCATCTCATCTTGAAAATCGCTGGCATGAATTTGAGCCAAGACTTCAGCTACTGTGCGAGAGGATAAGTCATATTTCTGCCTCTTACTTTCTTCTCCTTTCTTCACGAAATGATGCGATCGTTTCATCTTGACTGCAAAAAGTCAAATGACTACATTTGAAACGCCATGGACACCATTATATTCATGTCAGGCTCAGTGTATATATAAAGGGCTAGTGCTTTCCATTTCACTTTCAAACCGACTAGAACGATGGAAGAGCCAACACAGATCGAACTTCTGATCAGAGCTTTGCGAGGTGTCATACAAAAGTTTTCTTCAGACAAGCCGACGGACTACTCCCCCTCCTTTCGAGATAAAAGTCAAGATACTTGCTATTTCTGTCAGAAGAAAGGGCGATGGGCGATAGAATGTCCAGACCGTCAAAAAATTAAGGACGGTGTCAAAAGAGACAAAAGTCAAGATACCTGTTATCATTGTCAAGAGAAAGGACATTGGTCTTCAGATTGCCCTAAGAAACAACAGGAGCAGGAGAAAGAAGAAGCAGAAGAGGTGCCCTCGGCAAAGGAAGAACCCCGACACGTTCAGAAAGAGAAGAAAAGAAGACGAGAAAAAAGTGAGGAAGAAGAGGAGGAAAAACCAGTGAAAGTGAAGAAAATCAGAAAACAAAGAGAGTGAAAGAAAAAGACACAGAAGAAGTCTAGGAACTTCTTTAAAGTGTTGTGTTGTGTTGTGAATTGGATTGTAAAATTTGAACCAGAATAGACCAGACAGAAAAAACGTAAGTGTCTCCTGGTTTTGATTTTTTAGAATAAGGGCCTATTCTCATGCATTCACACATGTACATCATTCGCGTACGTTTGTGTAGATAGGATATATGGTGTGTTTTGTGCGCTCGCGTACGTTTGTGTGGATTACAGGTATGGTGTGTTTTCCTTCTCTTCCCGTCTGTGTGGATAGTAGATATGGTGTGTTTT
>JAECUM010050837.1:0-33617 GCA_016617855.1 Megalonaias nervosa | reverse complement strand
ATCTTTGAAGTTCGAGTGAATTCCTGCCAAATTCACAGAATTTGGGCTTTTAGAAAAGCCACTTCCTCCTTCCCAAGCCCCGCACTAAACAGGAAATTAGGAAATTGTGTCTTTATATAAATAAAGTTGTTCTCTCCTCCTCCACTTTTGTCATAAACTGTTAGAAAATGACAATGCCCTTGAATTTAGACTCCATTTGTAATAAACTTAATGTCACAACCTTGCCACAGTATTATAAATAATACTGCAGATCCATTACAGTATTATAAATAATACTGCAGAAGGTGTGCATTAAAATTTAACAACTCAGTCAGCAATGCTGAGATTCTAGATACATAGAAGAACTCAAGGTTGAATAGCTAACAATTTTATCAAATATAAAAGATCAATTCAAATGATTTCCTGGACATGTTCAATTTCAAATATCAATAACAACTCAAATGTAAAGTTTCAGTTCAGTACTATTTTGACACAATAACTGGCCTGGAAAACCATATGCCTACACTTTACTGGTAATTCATCACTTGAAAGTTGATATCCCATTGTGAGAGAGTCTCTGTTCAGTACCTTTCCCTATTACTCATCTGCTACTAATTTCTCTTCCTTCCTTCTTCCTCAGTATTTTGTGCCTCTTGTGTGCACTGAGTTTAGTCAGCTTCCTTCGCCTTCTTCCTTCCTGTCCTCCTCCCTACTCCTTCCTTCTTATTCTCTTAGTGTTGCCACTATGTACATCCTGGGAATCTCTCAATATCATCTCTCACAAGCACCCAGGGAGCTTCATTTCGGAGCTTGTTTTACCCAGTTCAATTTCTCTTCTTTTTGTGAGTTAAGTCTTTGAGTGGCTTATAGCTAAAACTCCCTGTTCAGCATAGGCTTCCACTCTGCTTCAGATAACATTCTCTACCCTTTGAAAACTAGCATAGCACTAACATTTCTGTGTGTGTTGAAGAATAAGAAGTATGGATTTTCTGGCCTAAAGGATAAGCCCCTCCCAACAGAAGATTTAACTTCTGTCATCCTTAATTGGTCGACACACCTATCATTTGATTTTCTTTCCACATGTGCTCCAGGTTTCTTCACACCCTCATGGTGTGCCAAGGAGCAATTCTGACCTGACTATGCCCTTGGCAATAGCCCTGCTATACAAAGGATTAAATACCTTTGAAGCCAATTCTGGAGGTACAAAATGTACTTTGATTTCTTTGCCAAGTAAGGTATTGTTCAGAATGGATTATTTTCTGCCATGGTTATTTCAAAATATTGAGTTTGATTTTCCAATTGCTGCATGTGCAAAGTGCCTGCAGTGGTCATAGATTGGACTACAAACATGGTATGCCGTATAATCACAAGTTTTATGCATTTTCATCAGTAAATTGCCCGCTTTATGTGAGAGTGAGGCCTCAGCCTGTAGTGATAGGTGAAATATAAAATTGCATTATTCCTGCTATCCATTTTCTGCAGTAGAATTGTTTTGTATATAGTGATATCAGATAGACTATAGTCTTTTCAAATTTAGCTGTTTTTAAAGTCAAACAGACAAATTGAACCCAGTTATATGCTGCATGCATTAAAGGATGAGTAATTGTTAAGTTCTTATAATTCAGCATGATTATTCTTGTGGAGTACAATTCATGCATGAACCTGGTTATTAGAATAGTAATTTCATACAGTAGTTCTAAAGAAAATGATATAATGTGTAATGAAGCTAGTTCTTATGCACACATGTGTAATGTATATTATTGTATTTAGACTTAACCATGTCCCATATACTATGTGGCTCAATTATTATATTTTATAATGGGTGGTTGCAGTAATATAAAGTGTCTTATGCATGTTGGCATCCAGCTTTTCAAGACTGCTAATCTTATCTGTCTAGGATGTTCCAGTTGCCTCCATAGTGGCTATCAGAGCTTTGTAGGTTATTGATCACACCTGGCTGTTATTCAGCATTGGTCAAATATGGCTTCTATTGTTGTAAATAGAAATAAAATTCCAGAAGCCATCTGGTATTAAAGGCTTTGAAATTGATATATATATATATCATGTTGTTTTGGTATCAGATATAGCCATAATTGAATCAATACTATATTTACAGAAAACATTTTGGGATGAAGGACTTTTAAGTTGGTAAAAATGATGCCCATCTGCAATTAAATATGGCTGCTGTTACTAAAAGTAGACATACCATTTATAATTTCTTTAAAATAATTGCTTACCTTGGATAAAATTTGGAAGGAAGTGTCCTAGCTTGAACATATTTCAGATTTGAACAAATGATGCCATTCTACCATCAGATATGGTTGCCTATACTAACAGTAGAAACTAATTTACACTAATTTATAAAGCCTAGTTGTTCTGAATGAAAATGGTTCCCCTTGGACAACCATTACATGGCCACCACAGTTGTTGTCTTGAATATCTTGTTTTCAATATTCATCCTGAGTGGATGGTGATAGTGATGTGGGGTTTTCATTAAAAGATTTATTCTGATGTCTTGTTGGTATTGCATGAAACTAGTGTCTGTCAGACATCTAATATGGGATTGATGATGACCATCTAGAAAATCCTTTTATTGTGACACCTGAGTTGATATTTTGATACAGGGGTTTCACTAAAATTTCACTAAAATGCTTGTTATCTAGATCGTCATGTGCCTGTCATGGCACCCATCTTCAGAATCTTATCAACACTTTCCCTGAATGGATAATCAATGTGACATGGGTTTTCTCTTTGAGACTAATCTAATGATATCTAGTCCAGCATGGCCACCCTGGTGGACATATTGGTACGTTTGTTATTGCTACTGCTGAGCATATTGTCAAGGGGTTTGGTATGTTAGAGTTTCTAAACACTAAGAGATGGTTTTAATACTCAGTAGTTTAAAGAATAAAAAGACTGAAGGAATGGTCTTACCTTGAATCCTATACAATTTTAAGCATGTAGATCATTGGTCATTGAAGAGACTTTAGGTCATGTATGCATCCATGTGTGTGAGAGAGAGAGAGGAGATAAAGACTTAAATGACACAGGACTTTTGAATCTTCAAAGGCAAATTCACTAGCAGCTCTGTTTTAACCATGATATATTAAATGGGAGAGTTAGGTTGCAGTCACTGAAAACATAAATATAAATTTTTGTGTACAATATGGCTTTATTAAATTAACAAATCTTACCTTTTTAGTTAATGAAAAGAATTTTGTGTATGAGCATCTAAGCATAAGCTGATTGATGATAAATACTGAGGCTGAAAAAGACATTTCAGCAAAGAATTAGTTTCTTTTAGAATGAACAAATATTCAGATATTGTTGTTCAATTCATGATCATGATCGTGGGGAGAGAGAGAGCGAGAGGGAGAGAGAGAGAGAGAGCCACGCTGGCAGTGACTGTTGTGACACGAAAATGGATTTTGCACTGATTCTGTTCTATGACCAGTTCTAGTTGAATTGTGTGCTTATGTCTATGTGTGGATGCTATTTTATATATAAGAATTTAAACCCAAACTGAGTGCTGCCTTTGTGTGTTACAAGAGAGAAATTTGTGCTTATTATCTTGCAGAATCTTTATCTTGGTAATGTTAGTCTGAGAGTTTTACAAGCTGCATATTACCTTAAAAATTAATAAACCATAGTGCCCTCCATCCTTCCATTATCTCTTCAGTGCTTTGGTGGCCAGATGATTAAAGCATGTGGTCTGAACTGCCATGTGAAAATTCTACATTTTCATCATTCTCCATTTTGATTTGGGGGGGGGGGAGAATTATACAGGATTGTTTAATTTCATGATTGTTTGTGAGTGCACATTAAATCAAAACTGCCTCATCAGTCCTCTACCTACATCATTTGTGTATGTGGGTATTAATGAGTTCATTCAGCATGCATTATTTTCTCTGTCTTTGTCTGTCTGTCTGTCTGTCGCTTTCTGTATAATTTACAGTGTATGTACATTAAAGTATGAAATGAGAACACTATCACAGCTTATGTTGAATTGTCATTTTAAATCATGATGACATTAAATAAATCATATCTTATATGTATATTGACCGATCACAATGCTTTTTAGGTTTACTGATCATAGCTTAAAATATCTTATAGAATGGCCTGTCGTCTGTTGGCCATCATGTGATGTTTGACCATCTGTTTGCACAAATTTGTTATTGCTACTCTTCCTAAACTAAATGAAATGAAAATGTTGCTTCTCAGACATCCACCATGGCCACCACAGCAGCCATCTTAAGAATCTTTTCACTATACATCCTGCGTGGATGTCATATCAACATGGAGTTTTCTCTAAAAGACTTGTAAAAGCTACCTAAATGAAAATGGCACTGATCTGACATCCATTATGGTTACCACAGTAGCCATCTTGAAATCTTGTATCACTACTTCTGATGAATGAAAAGTCATATTAACATGGGGTTTTCACTGGAAGACTTCTTATGAGGTCTGTATGGTCCTAACTGAAAATGATTAATGCTCAGATAGCCAGTGTTGAAAATAGTTTTATTGCTACTACTCTTGAGTAGAAATTTCTGTCAGTATAGGGTTTTCATTGGAAGACTTATGGTGGTAAAAAACATTGTGCTGATCTGATATCCAATATGGCTGTCACAGCAGCGATCTTGGAAATCTTGTCGTAACTCTTAGATGGACAGCCATTTCAACAATTGGTTTTCTCCAGAATTTTGATGCCTTATTGGTACTAATTGAAATTGGTGCCAATCTTATGGCCTGTTTGGCCACCATGACCTATAATGTTTTTATTCATTATTTTATTCATTCATGCCAATCTGCCATCAGGTATGACAGCCATTACAAAAAAATTGGAGGAAAAACAACTTCTCAAAAACTGCTTAACATAATTTGTGCACAGGTGAGAGAAATCATCCTGACATAAATAAATTATGTTGATTCACCATGAAATATGGCTGCAGTTGCTAAAAGCAGAAAAACCTTCAAGTCACTTGTTCTAAAATACTGTTGAAGAGAATTTGACCAAACTTGACAGAAAGCATTCTGGCATGATATCTTTCAAATTTGCAAAGTTGATGCTGATATGTTATCACTGATGGCTGCTGTAACTTAAAATATAAAAACTTTCAAATGTCAGCATAAATGTACTAGACCAGATTTCTTATCCAGCTGTAAATGCATTTCATTATTAGGCTGTGATGAACTAGGTTAGTAATCTCAGGTCTGTTTGCATTTCATTCATATCTTACAGCTATTCCATCAGGACTATCCATCATCCAGGATCCAAACCAGAATGTAGACCTCAGTGTACAGTCAGTTGTATTGCAGTGCAAAACTACTGGTTGTACTTACCCAATGCCTACAGTACAGTGGATTTTCCAGGTATGTCACTAATTGAATTATAGATTGTAATATATGAAATGCCATCAAATAATGTGTATACATACAAGCCTTTTCCAAGGATACAGAAAAATAGCTGATTTGTTGTAACCAATATATTACATAGCCAAACTTTGTCTATGGCTGTAGATTATATTTTATGATAATTATTATTTGTAGGTAACATGTTTTTTTGAATCTGAGTTCAGGACATTGGTTTACCCTTGAAAATCCCTGGTATTTGCCATGTTCTTTACTAAAATTTTAGAAAATGGACCTGGCCTTGATTACAACTTAGAAATTATGGAAATGCGCTTTTGACCCTCATCCTGATCCTCATGTTATGTCTTAGGTTTTTATATCAAGATTTTTTGCATGAGAATTATTTATTCTTTGTTAACATCAGCTGTGGAATCAGTCTTTTAGTTGTGTTTTGAAACGATTTATTTAATTAAATTATTAATTGGACAGTGAGTGAGAAAGAGGAGACAAATGGGAAATACATATACAGAGAGAAGAAAGAGAAATGCAATTTAGATTAAAAGACTTAGAACTGGCAAGCGGAAAGCAAGTTCAGGTTTTGATTATGCCAAAAATATTAGACTGGTAACCCATTTTAAAGATAAACAAGTTAATCAATATTTCTTGTAGCTAAGGGTAGGTGTTTTAATTAAATTTCCATGTCCTTGCATGTTTGCAGTCTATGAACTCAGTTTTATCCATTCTTTATGAATCATTTAATTCACTGTACCTATATTATGAATTGTTCTAATTTTATTTATGTGATAAGCAGGTTGCACACCAGTTTTGCACTTCATATGTCATGCTTGGTTATCAAACACAGGCAGCAACACCCTTTCAGTCCCCATAGCCGTTTATTGGCATTGTTGACCCACCCCACCCCAGTAGATGAGAGCTCAGATCTAAGTCTATCAGGTCTGGGGTAGGATTCCTATAGATCTGAGTTGCCTGGTACTGGGCTCATGTCTTTGCAACCCCTACGGTACAGAGATAGGAATCGGGCAGTGGCCCCACCCAGTAACCTCCAAACTACCATTTCATCTCATGGTGGACTGGGAATCAGCTTACAGATGCCAGTCTGAGATTAGAGAAGGGGATCAGATTGGCAACCCTCATTTCCATTTTGTCCTGCTGAAACAGCAATCTGTGTTATTACTGGCTTTCCTTCATATGTTGGAAGCAGTAGAAAGAAACTTCATGGCATGTATTGGCCATATTCATGGCCTTTGTAACTTGATAGAGTTGCTCTGCACTCTTCCAAGTCCTTCCTAGAGCACAGTAAGAATCTTCTCTGCCCCTCTTCCCCCTCAAGATACAGAATCTTTAGTAGTCTTTTCCCCTCTGTGGCTACTCAGGATTGAGAGACCATCAACACACGTCTCTTGCATCAACAGGCCAAGAAACTAATCATTCTGACTGCCCTCAGGTTCATCAGCTAAATTCTTTAAAGCTGCATATCCCCATTCAAAGCAACAACTCTGTTTCAGATCTCCACCTTGGTAAGTGGACCCTAGAAGGGGGTGCCACAAATGCTCAGGCAGGAAATTAGCAGGCTCTTTCCCCTCTCATAAGAAGTGTGGGACTCTCTCCTACTCCTGCAGAGAATACCTCCCCTTTGATTCCCATTAGTGCCAGACTGAGCCTTTTCTCAGAGACATGGTCTGGCGCAGTGGTTCATAAGAGATCTCCCTCCCATTAAATCTGGTGGACTTAAAGAGGTTAACTTCCTTCTTCAGAAGGTTGCACTAGAGAGGGTGTTAAAAGATATATCTCTGGCCTTCTACTCATGGCTTTTCCTGGTTCTGAAGAAAGAAAGTCTTGTCTAATTATTCACCTTTCCTCCATGAATGGATTTCTGCTTGAGGAACCATTCATGATGGAGACCACAGCCTCAGTCAGGAATGCCATGAGACTTATTGGTTGGGCTTTTTGTATTGATCTTTAGGATGTGTTGCATTTGATAACCTAACTGCAGTATTCATGCAAAATCCAATATATTCATCATGATCTGTTCAGACTTGTCTCCATGGAAAAGCATTTCCTTAAGTAGGTAAAGAAACCAGCTATACACCTTTGTTGCAAAATACCTTTTACTTTGCAGCATTTGTTTCTGGCATATTAAATTTGTTTGATTCCTTAACATTGTATTGTGTGTTTTATGTCCATGGAAACTTTCTTGACCTGATGTAGCTATACTTCTGTGGCTGAGAAAAAGTAACCCTGTTAACTACTAGTGTGTTCATAACGAAAAAGAAAATAAATTTTGAAATGTTTGGGAACGAAGAATTATCTTCCCTTTTTTAATTTTTTGATTGGTTTATAGTGTATCCTGTCAAATTAATTGAATCATGTGTCCCCACATTCTCAAACTGTTTGAGCACAGACTGTGACTCAGTTGAAGTTTAAAAATTTGAGCATAATGTATGATTTTTTGAGAAACTATAAAGCTGAATCAAGAGTTTTTAACTTCTTTCTGAATTTGAATAATTTTAATAACAAGGATAAGCTTCAAGCATTATATCAGACATTTGAGTTTTGAACTTGAGATTGACTTTCATCCTTAAAAAGTCTCAGAGATAAGGGGCATGAATTTTAAGTGAAATGAAAAGAATAATGCCTTTGTTTTCTTCTATTCCTAACATATACTGGAGCATGTTGTAAGATGTATAATGTAGCATGCTGTAGCATGTGTAATTTTGCATGCTGTATAATGTATCATGTAGCATGCTATAACATGTATAATGTAGCATACTGTAATATTTATAATGGAGATAAGATGTATAATTGTGCAATGCTGTATGATATATAATGTAAGCTGTAAGATGTATAATTTTGCATGCTGTATGATATATAATGTAAGCTGTAAGATGTATAATTTTGCATGTTGTATGATATATAATGTAGCATGCTGTAACTTGTATTAAGTCACGTGCTGTATGATGTATAATGTAGCATGCTGTAAGATGCATACAGTATTATTCTGTAACAAGTATACTGTAGCATGCTGTAACATGTACATGTTAGCATGCTGTAACATATATACTGTAACATGTAACATATATGCTGTAGCATGCTGTAACATGAGTAGTAAAAGAAAACCAGGTTTCTATCTCAGAGACCCCCATCCCCCTCCAAAACACTTCTACGCTGACATTTTTCTTCACCAACCCCCCTTCCCCTTTCAAAACGCTTCTATGTTGACAACTTTATCACCAGCCTTTTTCTAGCTCAGAATAAGGTGACAAAAAAATGTATTTGTCAGGGAAGGGTCTCATTTTCTTTTACTACTATAACAGACATTAGGTTACAAATAAAATTTAATTTTTTCACTTACCTTTCAATACTAGAATCCTGATGTATATATCACATTTATAACATAACTGCTATCCTGGTGAGAATTCACACGTTTCTGTACAGGAGGTAACAATTACAATAGATTGATATGCAGTCTGCAGTGACAGCTGGACGATATACATCAGCGAGAGAGAGATGTATGTATTCGTTTGTAAATCCTCAAAGATTACGTAATGTAAATCCCCAACTGTTTTAGAAAATTACGTAATGTAAATCCCCAACTGTATCCCCAACTGTAATGTAAATCCCCAACTGTTTTAGAAAATTATGTAATGGAAATCCCAGCAATTACGTAATGGAAATCCCAGCGATTATGTAATGGAAATCCCAGAGAACATTCTAGGAAATTTTGTGTGGGTGTTATAACACTATAAAAGGCAGCCAGATTGTTCTTCGTAGTCATTTCTGTGGATATACTCGCTGGAGTAAGCAAGGTAAGTGAAACATTTTCTTGAATTTAGTATAGAGTATTGCCTGACAGACTGGGAGAATTTTTTTTTAAAGAACTTCTTCGTCTATAAGTAATGTTTCAACAGTAGCAATTAGAAATAATTTATCATCATGTTTATACAAATAAAATTTAATTTTTCCACTTTTTGATGACATTCAAATAACTCTTTCATTGCTACCCTATTGATAAAATACTTACAACCTTTTGCAAAAACCTTTGACTGGCTTAGGTCGATATTTATTTTGGTATATTTGTCCTGACTTATTGGATCATGAAGGTTACCATATTTCAACATAAGTTCATCTTGTAATTTTTCAAGATAATCAAAATATTTGCTGTTAACTGATTTGATAAGCAAAAGTTTCAGTTTATCAAATTTACTAAAACAAATACCTGAAATTCCATCATTAAATTCAAATGATAATTGCTGGCCATTAATCATTCATTTTTTAATTTTGCTGCTAACTCCATCGGCTAATGTTAAATTTTCAAACATTATTTTTTAATGTTAGACAAAATTAAATTAAATATATCATAACTTGCATAATGCCCAATAGCTAGTGTATTAATTCCATCCTCACAGTATCTCTTATCGTCAAAATTACTTAGTCCACGTTTTATAGTTGTATCTGTCTCAAGTTTGTGATGATTTGTTCTAATAAAATTTTTTTAATAAAATTAGTGCAGCTGTTTAGTGCTGCTTTAAAGTCATCAAACTTCATACATTTTTTCACGTACCCACGAGGAATACCTTTCGCTTTTTTTGTCAGTTTATTATCATCTAAAATTATGATATATATTTTACTTCGAAGTCCAACAAATTCCTTAAGTGGCACAAACATAAATTCATCTTTCATTTTGCCAATAACTTTTTTATTTGTATCATCATGAAATCCACTACTTGCTGGATAATCCGATAAATCAAATAAGTCACGGTGGTCATAGATGTCTTGATAGACATCCTCACATTTTGTATTATAAACTAATGAATCTGTATTAGTAAATAGCAACTCCGAATCTGGCCACTGCTTTTTGGTAAAATTGTGGTGAAAATCGTTCATCAGCCACTTTGATGTGTCCAACATCGACTCACCAACATAAATCGGTTTATTTAACTTTAAATTTGTCTTTTATTGCTCTATTGCAACAAGATTTTCATTAAATATTTTCGTACTGACAAAACCGTCATCATTAACTAATTTATTTCTGCGATTTATATTGTTTACAATCTCAATATTGACTTGCTTTCTAATATTTTCCATCGTCTTACCAAATACCGAATTGTTCATTAACTTGAAAAAGTTTTTCTCAAATTCAGTTTTAGCAATAGCACGATGTTATTTAAATCAATATAATCTGCCATCCACTGTGATTGATTAAATTTTAAAACTTGAGGAACCTTCCTAAGGAATAGTCCAGCATCTACTGCTTGTTTTAAATTTTTGTAATGTATCACGTAATTTTTCTTATTTAACAAATTTGGAACTAGCTTATTAACAATCAGATTTTTTGCTGTTGTCATTGCCTGTTCAGGTGATAATAAGCTGTAATCAATCATTATTGACTCTGCACAAAACGGATAGTCGTTATGTAGGTTGTGAAGTGACTCAGGATAATCGAGATCAACTTCAACAAAATAACCAATATCTTTTGGAAGATTTTTTTCTGTTTTGCTAAGAAATTGATCTGGGGTTATCCAATGAAATCCACTGCATTGCATAGGTTCTGACATTGCCCAATCATACAAATTATAAGGATCAAGATAAGTGATATAATTTGACAGTAAATTTTTATTGTAATTTTTCAAGTACTTATTATTAACTATCACATATTTATTTGTTATAACGCTAATTCCACCGTGAATTCCTTTTTCAATAAAGTTAAACATATCAACATCAGTTAAGAGATCCAGTTCTATCCTGCTTGTTTTTAGCAGGGCATCCCATGATAGTCCTGGTGCAGAATAATACCAACATGGATCTAATCCATAATTTTCATGACTAACTCGACGAAGCTCTCGAAAACATCAGCTAACAATAACACATCTGTTTTCAAATATAAATCATGATAATCACTAAGTGTCTTACAACCAAATTTATTCCAAATATCTTGTGCGTATATGTACTTGTCATCTGTAATATTTTCATTTTTTAATTGAGAGTAAAATTTGTCTTTGCCGGGCAGAGAAGTTTCATCAAATCTGCTCCAGTCGTCGAGATACTCATATGGAAAGACACCTTTTTTTGTCAAAACGACATAGTCTTCACCAAAGCAACTTCTCAGATTATTGAAACTGCTACAACCTTTTACAAGCTCATCTAGCGGAGCTGCCATAAATTGCAGACTGTCAATGAAATGTAATTTGCCAAGCGTAACAGACATATACTTTTCAAAATTGTTTGGAATACATTTTATTATATTATTTAATTTTAGTTTAGATTTAATTTCCTCATTGCCAAATGCTTTGACAATGACATGACTATCATAACCACGAAAGTTATGTAAAACTACAGGAATAAAATTCGGTGCATGAAATTTTAAATTGCAATTATTATGAGCTGCCCTGTGATACTGACCGGTCAGATGACAGTGATCGCGCACTTTGTCGCCTGAACTTTGTTCAGGTAGAGGTTTCTCGCAGATATGACAATTAACTGCATTATCAAAATGAAGTTGTTGTTTGGATGTTATTTTCATTGGAGCTCTCCTGTGCAGCCTGTTGGAAATTTTATTAATATCGTCTATTAAATTTTTTAGGAACCATATAGCTGGACTTTCAGATTCGCCATTGCTACATCTGTATAACTTTACTGGACTTGAAAAATTATTATGAGCACAACAAACTATTTTATAAGCTGCTCCACAGGGAACATGTTGTATTTTTCTAGTGCTTGATTTATTTGGATCATTTTCTGCACCTGCCACAGGGACAAGTAGACACTCGAAATCAGCATAAATAACAAATGGAATATTTAGCTTATAATTATAATTTTTAAATTTTAAAACTTTTTCTTTCTCTGTTGGCATTGTTATTTTTTGAACATTAACACAGTAATTAAGATGATCATGCAGTTTTTCATCCTTAGAAAAACCTTGTAAACAACGGTTGCAGAAATATTTCTTATTTTTATCTTTATTATATTGTCTGCCAACTAGACCGTTAAAGTTTTTGATCCAAACGTAATGTCCTTTATAAAACAGCAAGTTTAATGTGTTTTGTGTAGCAGTCACTGAAATATATCTTGGGTAAACATTTTCTTTTTTATCTAGTCCGAAAACATTTATTGAAATATCGTTTTGTTTTTCAAACTTGGTATCTGACTCTCTGCCACAGGAAAAGTTATCCCATTAAAATTGAGCTCATCTTTGTACGGTAAATATTTTTCAACTTGATCACAGTTACAACTTTGAGGATGTCTCAGAGACAAAATTGCCCAACGATAACATTCGTTATCATTGCTTTTGACGTTTATACAGCATTTTTTGTTTTTAATTTTTTGAGGGAGATCAACGTAAGAACTACCGCGAAGTACGTTATATCTTGCTGTGTGAAATAAAACTTCTTTTATCATTTCAAATTTCCAACCTGATCCTGATGTGATAAATTCCTCCAATTTTTTTTATTTATTTCTTGGTGTATTTCATCAGCGGCTGAGGAAATGTTTGTTCCAGCTAATATATTTCATGATTTAGCTGTTAGACACGGTTCGGAAATTTCGCTCTCGAAATTTGTATTTTCAAAAATTATGTCAATTATATCTTTTTCGATTGCATGTAACTTGGATATAATTACATGATACTGTACTATTAGCTTGGTATTTTTATGAGCTGCAAGTTCTTGCGCTGCAACCAGTTGTAAAAGATGAAATAAATTTGTGTAGTTAAAATTGCTAAAACATTTTGATTATCAAATTTGTAACTGTTATCGTAGCCAGAAAATGCTGTAGCAATTTTTTCTGCTTTGATAAGGCTCTTTTTGGCGATATTTCGCAATTGTAACATTATATATAGTATTTTTATATTTAATTGATTATTTTTAATGTATTTTTACAATTAGAGATATAAAAAATGCTATATTAATTTAATGTCAGAAATTCTAAGATACATTAGATTGACAGCAGAGGAACAGGACGAATATCACATACACCCCAAGTACAACTTATATGCTGGAAATGCACTTGGTTCGATTATTTGTGTCAGATACAAACGACCTTTTCGCATACCAACTGCAGCTGGTTATAAGATCAGTGTCAGAGTTGATAATACAGATAGGACCGAAATGTTTAGAAAAGATTTTATTTATACTTTGTTCTGTGGAGACAGTCCAGAAGGACAAAGAGTCTATAGAGTAAACGGCTCAATCACTGATGATAATATTGGAAATTTATTATTGCAAGATGAGTTTCAGCTGCATCCCGTGTTTGATTTATATGAAGCTAGTGATTGCAGTATTATACGAAATAGAAAAACAAAAAAAATGTTAGGAAATTTAAGAAAAGACAGTTATCTTGGTGTGGTGGTTCATGGAACTAAAACAGATTTTGTTGGTTATAAATCACATCGATTTGTTTATGAAATATTTAGTGGTGCTATTCCAAATGATTTGGTTATCGATCACATCAACAGCATTAAATCCGACAATCATGTAGAAAATTTAGATCTGGTCACACCAAAAGAGGAGTTGGTGGTGCTAATAATTTAAAAAATCCCAAAAAGCCATTTATCTCAATAAATCTTCAAACTGGGGAAAAAAAGAAATTTTAAATCAATAACAGCTGCTGCAAAATATCTTAAAATTCATCCACAGCAAGTCAAAGATGTAGCTGATAATGTACAAAGATCAGCAATTTCAACGTCTACATTTGACAGGTTTATTTTCAAATACAATGATTATTGATATTTCATAAATCTGTCTTAGTAAGGCAACTGTGGGCGAACATTAAAATATCATCGCGATCAAATTTTAGTGTTATAAATGCACTATTATCAAGTTTATTTTTTCTGCTGCTGTTAGGAGAATTTTATTAGAATCACCTTGCATTACAATAACGTTAATAGAATAAGCACTATAACCTGATAAACATTTTCAAACTGCCTCTGCTAGTTCTTTGTAATTTAATATATTAACTTTCTGATGATATTTTACATCAGGAGATTTCATCTCTGTTGTCATTATTATTATAAATTAGATAAAAATATATATATATAATATATGGATTTAATGAAACGACTTTCTGATATATATGCAAGTGATAAAATCGCCAACGACAAAGCCGTCAATGACAATTTCATCCCTGACGTAATCTCAGTCTATAACAAAGATATTTTATTTAACAACGACGATGAAGATGAAGTAGTTGACGTTGTTGACAAAAAAAATTACAGCAGACCGACAACTGGATGATATAATGTTAAGTATCATATCGCTAAAAGAATAATACAATTTAATTTTACTGTTGCCGAACAACAAATAATTTGGCAACTCCTTTTCTTAACATAAAAATAACTGGCCAGCAAAGAAATATAAAATATGATTTTATTTTTGCCAAAATATTCAATTTGATGCTAGTCAATAATGCAAGAAAATTACATTTAATTTCTTTGTGTCGGCTGGTCAGATGTAAATCTGTACTTGTGAAGTATGAACAAATTTATAATAACATTATTTTATAGCAGCCGATGAAATCGCCTGAGTTGGTACCCAGCTGTTAAATTTATCGCTATATCCGCGCCATTTAACTAAACTTTTGTTGCCGCACTTCCTAATAACTTTTTGAATAATGAATATATCTTGTTCTGTGTTCTGAAGTTCTTGTTCGTAAAAACTTCCAGTTATAGGTTCACATAATAAATCTTTTAGTGCATAGGTAACTGGTATTGTTAAAAGTACTTTATCAACAACAAATACTTCTTCGCTCCAGTTTGGAGTAAATCCCTTCTCGAACACCTTTTTCGTCAGAGAAATTCTAACTCGATGACCAGCTTTAAATTCATGTCTGTGGTACATGTTTTCGTTTGCTAATATCGGATTTTTAATTGCATCGTTTGGCAACATTTTTATTGATCTCTACTTAATGTTATTATATTCATCAACAATTTTCTGTAGATTGTCAATATATTTATTTGTATTTTTAGCTGTCAAATGTTTGTGAATTTTTTCATTTAGCATGCGATTAAATCGCTCGATGACAACGCATTTACCTTCATTTCCTGTAACATATTTTTTGATGTTATTTTGTTCCAAAAACTGCTCAAAATTTTTATTAAAAAACTCTGCTCTGTGATCGGTTCAGATTCTGTTTGGTTTTCTTTTTGTACTAACGATGACCTGTTTTAACATATCAGTTATCGTCGTTCCTGTTTTATCTGAAACCGGTACACTAAACGCGTATTTGCTAAAAACATCTATGGCATTAAAAAGATATTTCTGTTGAGCGCCATCAGCGCCAATGTTAAACTGAGCAAGATTTGACACCTCAACTAAATCTATTGCCCAGATATCGTCAGCGGCATTTGCAACAAGATTACATCGCGTAAACTTTTTTTTAGTTTTGTGTAGCTCTGATGCCAGCGATTCCATCTCTCCAAGACCAAGTTTATATTTTGCTCTAATAAAACTCTGCACCAGTTTTCGGTCAACACGCTTTCGCATATTTACAGGTTTCATATCATGAAGTTCATCTAGCATTACTTTATGAAAGCCGTGCTTATCTTGTTCACTATCACTGTAGCAAATATCATGATGCATTGCTATTGCATCAACTTGGCTGTAAGGCTGTTGTCCTGGTAATGGATTATCGTTCTCGTGAAGTTGTTTATCTAATCGATTGTATGGTCCAGTATATTTGTGGCCTGGTAATGTCCAGCCACCTTTTGGTTTTGGCATATTGCCAATTAATTTATGTATATCTATACCTGTTCCAATTATTTCTCTGTTGTTACATTGTTGACAGTACTTAACAATTTTATTTTGCTCCAGGCAGAGACCTCTATCACAATCGCACTCGCATGTCATTATATATTTTTCAGAATTATAATATTTTTTTCTTACAAATATTTTTCAGATTTATAATAATAATTTTTCAGATTTATAAAAATAAATTCTTATAAATATTTTTCAGATTTCTTATAAATATTTTTCAGATTTATAAATATTTGTTTCTGATTTATAAATATTTTTTTCAGTTGTCTACTAAAATAACCTTGTCAGGGCATCCAGCTCCTGTCGTTGGAGATGTCTTTAAAAACATACTTTTTCCACAGATTGCACAAATACTTTTCAGCATTATTCTATCATTTTTTGTTTTTTATGTTGATTCATCTTTATTTTCTGTTTTAGTTTTGCACTTGAGACAGTATGTAGACATTATATCAAGGAGTTTATACAAAATTAATTGCAATCTCATCATTGGTGTGAGAACGTTGCTTGTCGAACTGTAAAATAAATTTTAAAAAATTGAAGTTAGGTTGGGACATATGTTTTACGAACATTATACAATAGTATCGACAAGCTGAAGTTCCAACAGGCTGTAGTTGATCAGATGAGTAATTTATATTTTTAAATTTTTTTTAAATATATTTTTTTATGAGATCACTTGGAGGAAGTCCGAACGAGTCAAAATAATTATTATCGTAAATAGCAACCCAGTGAGTGCCGGACCCATCATTGAAATTTTGTATATTGACTATACACGAATCACCTGCTGGTACATTATTTAATTCGTCTTTAGAATATACTCCACGAAATCCAACAACATCATCCAATTTTTCGAGTATATCAGAATTACCCAATGGCGGTGACTTTGTCACTGGTGTCAACGGCAAAGCTGTCAACGGCATCTGGTTCCTGGTAATGTCATTCCGTGTCCGATTCCTAGTAGATTCGGAATTAGACTTCCTGCTAATCCTGCTAAAAGTGGAGCGAAAGGAATAATTCCTCCTTGTTTTGTCATCTGCGCTCGAGGACATTTTGTTTTCCTTTTTGATTGTTGACGATTTTTTAGTTGGCATTTTATTTTTGATTGTTACATAAAACTGTCGTGCTGTGACCGATCGATTTGTTTGATACCATCACCAGAAACTGCTTTTATAGTTGCCCCTGATACTGCCCCAGACGCAGCTGCTAGCCCAAATATTCCTAGTACTGGCAAAAGTTTTGGTATTGCACTAGCTATTACAGAAAATGCTGGTCCGAGAAATCCGCCATCGACTGCCAAAGCTGTTATTTGTGAAGTAGATAATTTAGCACAACGGTTTTCCTCGATCGAGTTTATTGATTTGCTGTTGAGTTAACATTATTTTTACTGCGATCCCTTGAGTCGTTGGGGATATCATTAAAGAAACAGGATTATGTTTGGCAGTCACTGTTGATAACTTTTTAACTTGACCTGGTGTTAGGTATCTTTCTCTGGTTGTGTATTCCGTTTTCATTGTTTATACTTGTTCGTCAGACAAATTATGCTTGTACAGTCATTTTTCCTTTGGTCGCGTCGATTGTCAAAAATCTATCACTGACAACTAGCGCGTATGCGTTGTATTGTTCGGCTGGCATCATGCCAAGCGTCCAAGTGACTCAGCAGTAGATCTGATAGCTTGTTCGGAGTGTTTTGAAACATCAAAATAGAAGATAGGATATAGTCATCGAAATTCTTCTATTGATATCTGAGACCCACTGTCAGCATCCTGATATTTTTGCATCGTCTCCATAAGATACATATATGGCCTAGATATGTTTTTAGTGCCGTCATCAGCAAAATTACATTCGATTGCATGCTCGGGATATTGTCTAGAGTTTATCCTAACAAATATACGTCTGACATCTGGGTTATCAAATACAGAGTTGTTTATTTCTTGTTCATTACAACGTGCCTGCCGTTGAAATACAACAAACAGATGTCAAGGTAATTGTTCACTTGACGTAGTTGTAACACGGAATGTATAATCAGTTGCATTAGGAATTGCTGTTTGATAAATTCTGTTCTGCTGGAAATATATCATTTTTTGTGTAAGCAGTCAATAGTGATTCGAGTTCCATCGTTTTACCTACCGACGGAACAACTCATGGCATCCACAGCGCCAGTCTTGTAATAGTAAACTGTCCTTCAGCTACTCCATCAGCATGCATTATACAATCGTTTTGATCTGCCCGATCTAAAATAAGTGTGTGCTTTAGTCCTCAAAAAAACTTTGTTGTAATCACAACAAAATCCAAAGATTGTGCTTAACAGAAGCATCATTGTTATTTGGTGAGATTCTGCGGCAAATGTTTTTCGTTTGGCATATCCTTCATTATATTTTTGTCGTCTTATTCTTGTGACCGCTAATCTTATCGAATCATCTATTGTGGCAGCATCAGTAACAGCTGGATTGGCGATTAGATTATTGTTATCTGGAACAGGATTGCCAGCACCAGTACGGAATTCGCTTGAAACAGCTGCTCCGAATCCAGTATCTTAAACCACATCATATTTGTGGCCACTGATCTCGAATAATCATCACTGAACGAGACGATATTGAGTATCGTACTCGCTATAGGCAAGTGCATTGAAATATCTTCCACTGTTTGATTGGCCAGTTGATACTGTGCACTTTTAAACAAACTCCAGCCGTCATTGACAAGCGCAATTTCTGTACCAGCTGCAATATCACCGCCTATCGCAGTTAACAACTGACCATGAACTTGTAATACTGCTTTGTGCGGCAATAGAAACACGTCTTCATCTCTCGTGTTAAAAGTTCTAACACCAGCTTTATTTGGTTCGTTCGAGTCCTCGTCGAGGTACTCAACATACTTGAATTCCGTTACTACATTGTCGGTATCATGTTCTTCAGCAAGATCGAGATAATTTTTGACTGATATTTTATTTTATTTTGACACAAAGTTACAACAACTAAAATGCAGCAGGCATTATTCTTGTTTTCGCTACAAGTTTACGTCATACATCTTCACCTTTTGGTGATAATAATTTTTTTGTGGTAGCTATCATAGCTCGTTCTGTTTCCGCATTTGGTGCAATATCTGATACTGCTCATTTTATTTCTATGTTTGATGGTGCGCCTTTAATTTTAACAGCAACTTTTTGTCCTAATGCAGTGCCACCTGTGCTAGCAAAAGCTTTAACTGCGTCAAGTGCACTTGATGCTACTTTGCATGCAATTCCTGGAAGATTTTCAATAATTTTTGTAAATATATTTCCAAAAAATCCACCTACAAATTTCTTCTATAAACTTTTTTTGTCTCATCATTGTTATTAAATTAGGTTTGCAAAATTTAAGTGATTGCACACAGGTGTAAGTAATGTGTGACTTCGCCGCTTGGTGATAACAATTTTCTTGTGGTAGCTATCATAGCTCGTTCTGTTTCCGCTGTTGGTGCAATATCTGATACTGCTCTTTTTATATCTTCGACAGTCGGTGCAGATTGGCCTTAATTTTATCAGCAACCATTTGACCCACCGCAGTTTCAGCGGCAGATGCAAAAGCTTTACCTGCGTCAAGTGCAATTGGTGCTGCGTGCAATTCCTGGAACAATTTCAATAACTTTAGTAAATATATTTCCGAAAAATCCACCTACAATTTTTCTCCTATAAACTTTTTTTTGTCTCATCTTTGTTATTAAATTAGGTTCACAAAATTTACGGTCATTGTGCGCGTAGGTGTAAGTAATATGTAACAATTTCATTGTTAAGGTCTATTTGTCTACCCGAGTGATCTGTTAGTTGCATTGTTATTCTCGTTATTTGATTTTCAGGAGTTATTGGATAATATATTATTTGATTATTTGTCGAGGAGTAATTTGCATTAGTGACCCTGGTGGGACATCTGGTGAAAAACTATAGATTGTTTGACCTTGACTACCTCTAGCTGAATAAGACCCTGATGCGATAGAACAATTAATATTGTATTTATGTCAGTTATATTTACTGGCAGATCACCATCATATGTTATAGTTTGTTCTGTGATCTGTATTGTTTGCGAGCAAATCCTATCAACGATGCAATACTAGTCGCTGGTGAAAAATCGATTAACAAATTAGTTTTTAATGTAATTCTAGCTCGTAGCATATTATAGTTGGAACCAGCTCAAAATTACCCGCAATACCAAAGATGCTGATCAGTTCTTTTATCGTTTTATTAATATCAGTCACATTATTCGCTCCCTGCGATATTTTAACTGATTCTCATGCTCCAGAATTAAATGTGAAGTCATCATTAACGCCTTTTGTTTTACATTTCCCATCGAGTGCCATACTGTAGCGGAAATTAATCCGATTTCGTACTGTTTGTTCGGATCTTGTATTATTGGCTGATTATAATAGACAGAAAAATTTGCGCTGTCACTCGTTTGTGAGGAATCAAGTAACAATGTTGTTGACATATAAGATCGTTAAGTAAAATTTCATACTCGGACGATGTTGGTAATCTGCTCGATCTAAGATGATCTAGTATATCAATAATTTCATTGTCGATTTCAGTGTTTTCATTACCTGCTTCTTTAGATGATATCAGTAGCAATAATCTGTCAACTATATCTGCGTTTGATGTGAAAACTTTAACGCCAGATCCGGTGGCTTCTTTTTCCTCTGGTAAATTTTTTATCTTGATTACGTTCATATTGATTGAATAACCTTTTAAAGGGCCAACCTTTACTATAATCTTCTGGTTTATTTCGATACTGTGTTGCTGTTTTATACAAAGTCTCAGCAATAATTTCGTCTCTCATTTTACCTGACAGAGTTATTAATTCTTCTTCTTCTTTAACATATTTAATCGTTTCTTCTTCAGCTTTCATAACATCATCATGTACTTTTATTAAAATATCTATCAGTTTTTTGTAATTATCTTCTGACCATTTTCGAATGTTGTTAAGATTGTTTAGTTTTTCATTTTTCATTTTTCAAATATTTTTTAATAAATTCATTTATTTTTTTCCCTAACTTTTTTTCTGTAAAATTTTATTTGTCTTTGAAGAGACATATCTTCTACAATACTTTCTTGCATCACTTTTTGTTGCTCGGATAATTCCTTAGTTCGCTCTGACACATCTTCTATCAACTTCTTTAACTCAGCTGGATTAACTGTCAATTTTGATATCGCATGTTGAAGCATAATAGGATTGTTCATTAATCTATCAAATTCAGCCTGTTGTGCAACAGGATCAGCAATGTTTCTTACAAGTTCAGTTACAGTTTTGCTAGTTTCCTCTTGGCTTTTCTCCAAGTAAACCTAACAAGCCTTTTTCTTGTATTTGTTTAGTTCTTCTGGAGATATTGTTGATACTTCTGGTTGCTTGCCAATTAACGTTTCAGTAACAGCTTTAAGGAAACTAGTGGCTGCTTCTTCTGCTTGAACTCGTCCTCGGCAAACTTCTTCCACTTTTTTCTTAAAAGCAGCTCGAGTTGCAACAAATTTCTTTAGGAATTCAGTTCTTTTTTGATATTCGTCCATTGTTTATTTTCTATACGCACTGTAAAATTTGTCTATAGAAATGTGTCAGTACAACAATGAAACATCTTAGCTGGATCACGTGCAAGTTTATCAAATAAGAAAAAATGTACTTGTCTTTGGTTGCTTGATGATATAATTTAATAAATTTATCTTTTGTTACGTCACCGCATTGCTCATTTGCAATGTTTCTTACATCAGCATTATCTAGTCCAGGAAATAATATAAAACATCTCGTATTTCATCTAATAAATCTGTCAATGTTGTAAAACCCTTGAGCATGGTAGACAGAATTACATCTTTTATTACGCGACAGTGAAAATTACTTTTTAATCTTGTTCATCTCTTCGTTGTTTAGCGGAATATCGTCAAACACAACTGTTTTATGTTCGGATGAATCAAATTCATTCACTGGAATTAATTCCTCTGGTTACCTGATCATAAATATATCATCACCAGCGTTAACTTCATCACAAAGTTTGTCATTGTACTCGCTTAATAACTCGTATTTATCCTGTTGCAGATTAATTGTGTAGATACACACACTATCATAGTTAAAGCTATTGTTGGGTAAAAGATTTAATAATAGATTTGTTTTACCAGACCCTGTACGACCAACGATGGGATAGTGGCAACCTGGAAGTTTATTGTTATGTTTATGTTGCACCAGTCTGTCCATATCAATATTGAATATCGATGATTTTGCCATTGTTATTATACAATTTTATGTTATATAATTTACATAAAAAAAAATTGTCAGACAACAAATAAATAATGAGCTATTATACAAAATTTTGAACAATATTAGGAGATTCATCAGTTGCAAGTACAATAACAGACGGCAGCATTGATTTATCAGGTTACCTGAAAAAGACTGGCGATACTATGACAGGAAACCTGTCTATGTCAAATCAACGAGTACTTGGTTTAGGAATGGCGTATCCACCAATAAATGTCACTAATATACAAGCTGTTAGTTATGCACAACTTAAATCCGTCAACGACAACAATTTGTCATTGACAGGAGGAACTTTAAGTGGTAACTTAGATATATCAGGAAAAATAAATAAATTTGGAGACCGGATATCCACCAGCAAACTTAAATCACACCTAAGCGGTAAGTTATTTGCAGTTGAAGTATGTGGATAATAACAAACTTGATAAAACCAGTGGAACAGTTACAGGTAATATTAACATGTCAAGGAAAAAAATTATTGGGTTGGAAACTGTGTATCCGCCATCAGATTTAACACAAGCAGTAAGTTATGCGCAACTAAAATCAGTTGACGATAATAAATTTAACAAAGCTGGCGACACAATGACAGGTAACCTGTCTATGTCAGATTCAAAACTAACTGGATTACCAACAACCTCACCACCAGCTAATGATACTGATGCTATTAGTTATGCTCAATTAAAAGGAGCGCTGAACCCGTACTTGAGGCAATCCGGCGGGGCAGTGACAGGTAATATAAACATGAGAAATAATAAAATAACTACGACATATGTTCCAGTGAATCATAATGATCTGACAAATAAAGAATATGTTGATAGTGTATCTAGTGGTGTAAAACAAACCAAAAACAATGTTGGGTATATTCCAACACTGTTTAAAGCAACTGACAATTGAGTTGGGTTTGATGTAAGCGCATCATCCTATTATCCTGAAAATTATCCTTATTGCGCTTTCTCTGATGAACAGGAATGGACGACAAATTGAGAAGTTGAAAACTTTTGGATTAAAATTAAATGTCCTATGCAGTCGCTATTTGGCAGTTTCATTTGTGAGGTCGATTAAACCCTAGTGTTGGTCGAATTTATAATTGGTGGTTTGAAGGATCAAACAATGATATCAACTGGACAACATTGTATAGTACAGCAAATATGTATATCTCAACAACACAATATTTTACAATCCCAACAGAAAAAAACTGTTAACAAGTACTTGTATTTTTGAGTTTATGTTGTCGCTGCTGAACATCCATTTCCAGGACTAACAGCATTTCAGATATACACACTCGATGATCAAATTTAATCTAATGTTATAAAATAATGCCAACAGAAGTGCCAAGACAAATTCTTATAGCAGTTGTGAGAGAATTTTATGGTAATATTTTTTACCCCACCAAAAAGGTTGGGGATGATTCACTAGTACCACGTGTAATAAATACCAGAAAAAAATTTTTCAATCCCAATGATAAACTCTCCATTGTCAGAAGAAGAAAAAAAATTTGTTCATATTATGTATATGCGAGGACCACAACTAAAAGAAGCAATAAAAGATTTTGATGCAATAGGAAGATATTGTCATCCTGATGATTGTCTAGAAGAACAAAAACAAGTTGAAATCTTGTTAAAAAAAATATTGCTTGAGCTTGATTTTGAAAATTTAGATTTGGTAATAAAATCGAAGTTAATAAAAACACAAACTTATGGTGAAAAAGAACGAGTAATCACTAGCCATGATGATCTCTACAAACTAGCAGAATCTAAAAATAATAGGAATAAGAAGGAACAAGAAGTTATACAGTAGTTTTTTAAAACGAAACATTTTTAAGTATCTCGATATGTACTACCACGACAAAGAAACCCTAATTAAAATTGTTACCATGACACCGGATACGGAGTTAATTATAAAAGCGTACTTGAATGCAATTATACCAATGACATGTAAAAAAGACCCAGAATTTGATCTGATTATTGTTGATAAGTCTCTAAAGGTAATCAAAAATTTTGACAATGAAATTAGTGATCTTAGTGATATTGAGCAAGCAAAGTTTTTTGATAATGTCAGACAGACAGGGTTGATAAAAAGTCTCATTCCTATTATGACATAGGTGAAGTAGATGATATTCCATTTCCATCGATCCAGTGCTCTAGACAATTGTCATTATGAAATTATTACAATGAAGTTGAGAAAATGTTCACAAAACAATATGATAAATTATTTCATAAAGTAAATTCTGTAATGAAATCTGTTAATAATTTTCCCACAGTTTGACAAAACTCACTCTGAAAATTAATGCTAGCAAATTTTATAGTTGCATATGCAATTATTAGACAACATCTTGTTCTCAAAAATTTCACGTTAGATGAGATAAACTTGGTATTAGGGTATATTGATGAAACAGAAGAAGATTACAGTAATTTGGTGAATGAAACAGATTTGTACGAACAAGAAGTAGCAGACATTTTTTATTCATATACCTGGTTAAAGAAAAATGAGATACTAACAGATAAATGATATGATGATACTTCATCAGATGTTTATGACAAGTACAGAACTTTTATAGCTGATCCTAAAAATAATAAATTTCATGAATTTCTTGATTCAATTGTTGGCATCAAAACTTTTCTTTTTTTGGATAAAAAATTGTATAATGAAAAAACAGATTGTCGATTTCAATCATATTTTGGTGTGTAAAACAATGTTATAGGTATTACAATAGAATACTTCGAGTAATATCATATTTGCCACTGCTAATGACCAGTTCTGGTATAATTTCAAGCGGAGCATCATTAAATCCGTTTTTGTTAATAATATCTGGTGTTGGTGTATCTCTTTCAACAGTGTGTAAGAAAATTGAACTGCGACTTGAGACCCCAAAAAATGCTTGCAAAACAGCAAGTATCACTTATAAAAAATTACTTGATCAGATACAATCTTTTTTGCGAGGTGTAAAATATGATATGGACGATTTAATACATGAGTTTTGTATTATTGGCAGTATGTTAACAGATATCCTGCCAATGAGAGTAAGCAAATATGAAAACAGCTATGATAAAATGTGGTTATAATGAGGTATAAACTTTAGAAATAATACGACAACCTTGAGCCAGAAACCCATTTGCCTTGGAATGTAAAAATACTAGCCATCACCTCTCTATACTAAATCCAAGAAAATGTTTCACTTACCTTGCTTACTCCAGTGAGTATTTCCACAGAAATGACTATGAAGAACAATCTGGCTGCCTTTTATAGCGTTATAACACCCACACAAAATTTCCTAGACTGTTCTCTGGGATTTCCATTATGTAATCGCTGAGATTTCCATTACGTAATTGCTGGGATTTCAATTACGTAATTTTCTAAAACAATTGGGGATTTACATTACAGTTGGGAATTTACATTACGTAATTTTCTAAAACAGTTGGGGATTTCTAAAACAGTTGGGGATTTACATTACATAATCTTTGGGGATTTACAAATGTATACTTACATCTCTCTCTCGCTGATATATATCGTCCAGCTGTCACCGCAGACTGCATATCAATCCATTGTAATTGTTATTTCCTGTACAGAAACGTGTGAATTCTCACCAGGATAGCAGTCATGTTACAAATGTGATATATACATCAGGATTCTGGTATTGAAAGGTAAGTGAAAAAATTAAATTTTATTTGTAATCTAATGTCTGTTATAGTAGTAAAAGAAAATGAGACCCTTCCCTGACAAATATGTTTTTTTGTCACCTTATTCTGAGCTAGAAAAAGGCTGGTGATAAAGTTGTCAATATAGAAGCGTTTTGAAGGGGGAAGGGGGGTTGGTGAAGAAAAATGTCAGCATAGAAGTGTTTTGGAGGGGGATGGGGGTCTCTGAGATAGAAACCTGGTTTTCTTTTACTACTACATGTATACTGTATCATGCTCTAACATGTATATTGTAGTATGCTGTAACATGTACTGTAGCATACTGTAACATATACATGTATACTATTGGAATTATAATAATAAGCTTTAACTGTAATAATGTACATGAATAAATAAGTTTGAACTGATCATTTTGTTTAATGAAATATTCCAGGATCAAACAACTTCATCTGAGAATGTCTATGCCACAAATAATCCAACAGGAAGACAAGAAATGTGTGTCACACAGGAAAAGATTTATACAAGCACCTTGAACCTCCCACTGTACACCACGTTGAATGAGAACAGTGACAAGACTGGCACCTTCTCCTGTAGGATTGAATATCCTGATTCCTATAGAAACATCATCGCATATACATCAAATACAGTCAGATTTGCTGGTAAGATTATACATGTCAGATTTACTGGTGAGATATACATGTCAGATTTACTGGTGAGATTATTCATGTCAGATTTACTGGTGAGATTAAACATGTCAGACTGACTGATAAGATTATAAAGTCAGATTTGCTGGTAAGATTATACATGTCAGATTGACTGGTACGATTATACAGTCAGATTTGCTGGTAAGATTATACAGTTAGATTTGCTGGTAAGATTACACATGTCAGATTTACTGTAGGATTATACTGTCAGATTTGCTGGTAAGATTACACATGTCAGATTTACTGGTAGGATTATACAGTCAGATTTGCTGGTAAGATTACACATGTCAGATTTACTGGTAAGATTATACATGTCAGATTTGTTGGTAAGATTATACAGTCAGACTTATTGATAAGATTATACCTTTCGGGTTTACTGGTAAGATGATACATGTCAGATTTGCTGGTAAGATTATATATGTCAGATTTGCTGTTAAGATTATACATGTTAGATTTGCTGGTAAGATTATACATTCAGATTTGCTGGTAAGATTATACATTCAGATTTGATGGCAAGATTATACAGTTAGATTTGCTGGTAAGATTGTACATGTCAAATTTGCTGGCAAGATTACACAGATTTGATGGTAAGATTGTACAGTCAGAGTTGATGGTAAGATTATTCGTCTCGGATTGACTGGTAAGTTTACACAGTCAGATTTGTTGGTGAGATTATATATGACAGATTTGCTGGTAAGATTATACATGTCAGATTTGCTGGTAACATTATACAGATTTGTTGATAAGATTATGCATATCAGATTTGCTGGTAAGATTACATGCGTGAGATTTACTGGTAATATTATACATGGCAGATTTGTTGGCAAGACTATACATGTCAGATTTTTGGGTGAGATTATCCAGCCAGATGTGCTGGTAATATTATACAGTCAGATTTGCTGGGAGGATTATACTGGTAAGATTATGGATATCAGATTTGCTGGTAAGATTATACATGTCAGATATGCTGGATCAGATTGTTGGTAAGATTATACAGGTCAGATTTGTTGGAAAGATTCTACAGTCCGATTTGCTGGTAAGATTATAAATGTCAAATATGCTGGTGAGATTATAAATATCAGATTTGTTGGTAAGATTATACATGACAGATTTGCAGAGAGGATTATAAATATCAGATTTGCTGGTAACATTATACATGTCAGATTTCCTGATAACATCATCCAGTCAGATTTGATGGTAACATTATCCAGTCATATTTGCTGGTAAGATTATACATGTCAGATTTGCTGGTAAAATTATACATGTAAGATTTGCAGGGAAGATTATACATGTCAGATTTGCAGGGAAGATTATAAATATCAGATTTGCTGGTAAGATTATACATGTCAGAATTGCTGGTAAAATTATACATGTAAGATTTGCAGGGAAGATTATACATGTCAGATTTGCAGGGAAGATTATAAATATCAGATTTGCTGGTAAGATTATACATGTCAGAATTGCTGGTAACATTATACATGTCAGATTTGCTGGTAAGATTGTATGTGTAAGATTTGCTGGTAAGATTGTGCATGTCAGATTTGCTGGTAAGATTATAAATGTCAGATTTGCAGGGAAGATTAGAAATATCAGATTTGCTGGTAAGATTATACATGTCAGATTTGCTGGTAAGATTATAAATATCAGATTTGCAGGGAAGATTGTAAATATCATATTTGCTGGTAACATTATACATGTCAGATTTGCTGTTAAGATTATGCATATAATCCTAAATGTAAACTAACATTTGAAAATATTATGAGGCTTGTACTGAAAGATTTACAGAGATAAAGCTCACAGACACTACCTACAAAATACACATAGAAAAGGGTTTATTGGTGATTGAAATTTCTCAGTATGGCTGCACCAGTAAGCATGTATGCCCAATCTACATTGGGTCATAAATCTGCTGTTGGTTTCCCAAGGTTTATATACTTTCTGTCAAAGTTTTGTTGTTTCCTTTTACAGAGGTGTCATTGTCATTATGGTCAAACCAATTAGATTTTTATTCCTGTATCATTCTGGGAAACTTAATGAGATAATTTTATTTTTCTTGTATTAATTAAAACATCAGCTGTTTCTCAAAATTGGATCTCTCAGTCTTCTGCTCCATCCTTCCATCTTCACAGACTCTTGTTCCCTTTGGGTTAAAGAAGGGCATGGTAATTGTCCTCCTAAACAGGCACTTTATACTCCAAAATGGGCACTTTAAACTCTCATAATTGAAAGGTTGCCTTTAATATTTCATTAGGAATTATTGGTACTGTTATTATTGTTATTTGTATTATTATAAAGGGGCCCCAGGTGGCCAAGTGGTATAAAGTCTTTGCCTTTACCAGTCACTGCCATCTCTTCCTCCACCAGTTATACTGGCTGCCAAGTATATAGTCTATGTTGCAATGAGAAATGTCATTAAACCCAAAACAACAATATTATTATAAAATTAGGAAATTATGGGAATAGTTTACTTGTTAAGTTCTAAAAATCCCTTGTTTCAGCTGTATTCAGCCAGTTCAGTGACCTAAGTGGTTAGAGCATCCGCTTCAGGTGTGGGAGGTTGGGGTTCAAATCTCAGCCAAGTCATACCAAAGGCTTATAAAAATGATACTAACAGCAGCCTCACTTGGCATTAAGAGGTTAATGTTAGGACTGGTCAGTCTGGTGTCAGGATAATGTGACTTGGTGGGTCATGAGGCTACATGTATGCGGCATGATGCCCCAGTACTAGACATCACTATAAACTGCCACACTGCTGACATCATAGCAATATGACTGAAACATTATTAAAGTTACATTAATAATCCAAATCACACACACACACACACACACACACACACACACGTATTCTGGCCAAAAGTTGGAGTAAAGATAATCAGATGCACAGTTACTCAGATTTTTTAATCTTACCTGTAGTAATAATAATCATTAATTATTGTGAATAAATGTATCGGTTACATTTAAGATATGTTCTAATTTTACTAGGCTTTATATTCTTTCAATCATCTTTTAAAGTTCTTGGATGAACTAATATTAATTTATTGAGGGACAAGTTCTGTGTGTTTACTAGTTCATTAAAAGTATCTTTCAGAAGAAACGTTATAGCCAGTCAGTAGCATTTTGGTGTACCCTGGGATTTTGTCCTTTGAGAATGGAGTAGTGCTTCTTAAATGGTAGTTGAGATTTTCTGTTCAATGTTCAGCTTTAATCTGGAGCAGTAAACTATATTAATGTGATTAAATTATTCATTGAACACTATCCAAACCTCTCAGAACTATTTGTGAAAAAAAAAGTCTTTCTGATAGAATCAGATTTGATATATTACTAAACCCTGATAATTATTGTGACTTTTTGGATTAGTGGGCAATAATAATATCATAACAATATAGACCATGTCATGCATTGCAAATATAATCTCTTTAATCACTACTCAGTAGCATATCAAAATGTTGTCCATCGAGTGCAGACACTGAGAAGTTCAGTTCCAATAATCAGAAACCTTTATGCAGCACTGCATGGTGTAAATAATCAGTAATCTGCTTTACAATGAATAGTGGTAGCTTTTGGCACAGGTATAATGCTGTTTGTGACCATAACAAGTTACTTATGTTAGTGTTAGGACTAGTCGGCATGGTGTCAGGATAAAGTGACTGGGTGGGACATCATGCCACATGTCTGTGGTGTGATGCCCCAGTGCTAGACATCACTATAAACTGTCACACTGCAGACATTGTAGCGATATGACTGAAAAACTGTTAAAGCTACGTTAAAAATCTAAATTACATGCACACACCAGTCAGATTTGCTTGTAAGATTACATGTAAGATTTGCTGGTAAGATTATATAGTCAGATTTGCTGGTAAGATTATACATGTCAGAATTGTTGGTAAGATTATACATGTCAGATATGGTGGTAAGATTATATGTGTCAGAATTGTTGGTAAGATTATGTTGTCAGATTTGCTGGTAAGATTATATATGCCAGATTTGTTGGTAAGATTATACATGTCAGATATGGTGGTAAGATTACATCTTAGATTTGTTGGTAAGATTATATATGTCAGATTTGTTGGTAAGATTATACGTGTCAGATTTGTTGGTAAGATTATACGTGTCAGATTTGTCGGTAAGATTATACATGTCAGATATGGTGGTAAGATTATATTGTCAGATATGGTGGTAAGATAATACATGTCAGATATGGTGGTAGGATTACACATGTCAGATATGGTGGCAAGATTATACATGTCAGATATGGTGGTAAGATTATATTGTCAGATATGGTGGTAAGATTATACTGTCAGATATGATGGTAAGATTATACATGTCAGATATGGTGGTAAGATTATATTGTTAGATATGGTGGTAAGATTATACATGTCAGATTTGTTGGTAAGATTATACATGTGATATGGTGGTAAGATTACATCTTAGATTTGTTGGTAAGATTATACATGTCAGATGTGGTGATAAGATTATACATGTCAGATATGGTGGTAAGATTATATTGACAGATATGGTGGTAAGATTGTACATGTCAGATATGGTGGTAAGATTATACATGTCAGATATGGTGGTAAGATTATACATGTCAGATATGGTGGTAATATTATATTGTCAGATATGGTGGTAAGATTATACATGTTAGATATGGTGGTAAGATTATACATGTCAGATACGGTGATAAGATTATACATTTCAGATATGGTGGTAAGATTTCATCTTAGATTTGTTGGTAAGATTATACATGTCAGATTTGGTGGTAAGATTATATATGTCAGATATGGTGGTAAGATTTCATCTTAGATTTGCTGGTAAGATTATACATGTCAGATTTGTTGGTAAGATTATACATGTCAGATATGGTGGTAAGATTATACATGTCAGATATATAATGATAAATGTAGACTAAAGTTCAAAAATATTAAAACGGCTATGGATGGCTCTCCCTTGATATTGTGACCTAGGTCAGTGGTCCTTTAATTTATTTGATAATCAGTATGATTGCTTCTTATTGCCGTATTGTCATTTTCGTCTTACAGTGAAAGTATGTCTGGCTGTGGATAGATTTATCAAAAGGCATTCATATTCAAAACACACTGAACTGATGCATCACAGCTTATTTTTAAGGTGCATTAAGTGCTAAAGTATTCATTTTTATATCTAACACATTGATTTGGGCTTAAATCTTTCACAGTTTTCTTATTTGGAAAAATCAGATCCAGTTTGATAGACGTTATAAAAAGTAATTTCTAAATCACTGGCTTGTCAGACTTTAAGTGGTTGAGATATTCACTCCAAATCATTCTTATCATGTCAAGTGTGTTGGAAGTTGTACCTTTGACTACCAACATCTAGCAGGTCAGTAATGCATAATAATTTAAAATCATTGTTAGTATGAGTTCCCAGTCTGAATTGCAGTGACACTGACTAAAAGCATTGTTGGCAATAGTTCCAGCCTAAATTACAATGGCACTGACTACAGACATTATTAGTAAGAGTTCCCAGTCTGAATAACAGTGGCTTTGACTACTGGTGTTGTTGTTTAGAGTTCCCAGTCTAAACTGCAGTGGTGCTGACTAAAAACATTGTTGGTAAGAGTTCTCAGTCTGAATTGCAGTGGCACTGTCTACAGGCAATTTTGGTAAGAGTTCCCAGTATGAATTGCAGTGGCAATGACTGCAAGCATTGTTAGTAAGAGTTCCCAGTCAGAATTGCAGTGGCAATGACTACAAGCATTGTTTGTAAGAGTTCCCAGTCTGAATTGCAGTGACACTGACTAAAAGCATTGTTGGTAAGAGTTCCCAGTCTGAATTGCAATGACTTTGACTACAGGTGTTGTTGTTAAGAGTTCCCAGTCTGAACTGAAGTGATGCTGACTAAAAACATTGTTAGTAATAGTTCTCAGTCTGAATTGCAATGGCATTGTCTATAGGCAATTTTGGTAAGAGTTCCCAGTCTGAATTGCAGTGGCAATGACTACAAGCATTGTTGGTAAGAGTTCCCAGTCAGAATTGCAATGGCTTTGACTACAGGTGTTGTTGTTAATAGTTCCCAGTCTGAACTGAAGTGGTGCTGACTAAAAGCATTGTTGGTAAGAGTTCTCAGTCTGAATTGCAGTGGCACTGTCTACAGGCAATTTTGGTAAGAGTTCCCAGTCAGAATTGCAGTGGCAATGACTAGAAGCATTGTTAGTAAGAGTTCCCAGTCAGAATTGCAGTGGCAATGACTACAAACATTGTTGGTAAGAGTTCCCAGTCAGAATTGCAGTGGCTTTGATTACAGGTGTTGTTGGTAAGAGTTCCTAGTCTAAATAGAAGTGGCACTGACTAAAGCATTTCATTGTAGATATATTACTTCTGTTTAATCATCATACATTTTTCTGTTGTCTGCTGACAATCCAGTGAACATCCACAGGTAAGCCATTAAAACATTAACAGAACATCAGCAAGTACTGATCATTTCAGCAAACCTTTGTTTTTCTGTTAAAATGAATTTGTTTATATGCAAACTGTTTCTAATGGCTGCTGACTTCTGCTGGAAAATATTTGTTTTTTCTAAATTTCTTTGTAGATATTTTTTAACAAATTAACCATCCTTCTCAGCTTAAAAGTATATAGATTGATGTGCATTTTCTTGTGCATATCTCAGATGAATACATGTATCCCCATGAAACAGATATTACATACACAAACATGCACAAATCTACCCTGACTCCAGTTTTGAGTAAAATAATGCTGAATAAGCAATAAAAAATGAATCAGATTTACAGAGATGAAGCTCACAGTCTCTACTTACCAAGTATACCTAGAAACAAGTTTATTGGTGAGTGGAATTTCTCAGTATGACTGCACCAGGAAGCATGTATGCACAATCTACAGTGGGTCATAAAAATCTGCTGTTGGTTTTGCAAGGTTTTACAGTATA
>JAECUM010050836.1:0-22171 GCA_016617855.1 Megalonaias nervosa | reverse complement strand
TTGGCCAACAAAAGTGAGTCAAGATCTTGTGATAAGTTTTATTTATCCCTAAATGACCAGCCAGAGGAGTTTCATGGGCCAAACTAAGTATTTCCTGTCTGTAAGATTTTGAAACTACAATCTGATAGGTCACTGACCACTCGTCAATAGCACGTACATCGGGAGGTCTCCAGTTTCTCATAAGGATTCCATTTTTAATGAAATAACAGACAGGTACTCCAGTGGAATGAGTTTCACTAATAGTCCTGTGAAACAAACAGGAGATCTCAGGATCGTGTTCCTGTTCGATGACAAGTGACTGTTGTTTGTCACCCGGATTAGATCAAAGAGAATGAGTATTTAAAAGAGGATCACTGTGATCAATACTTTTTGATTCATCCAAATTAGGAGTGAAAGTGACTCCATCAAAGGCCTGACCAATACATGTGCCACCTAAAGGAATATTTTCCTTATCAAAATTATTCTCAAGACCCTTTTTTCCATAGCTCTGGTAACTGCACAAGCTGTGTATATATTAGGGCATTTTTTTCAATAGGATCAACTTTCTGATCCAAAGAAGGACTGTCAGTTACAAATGGATTAACCACAAACCTGTCTACAGCGAGGTCGTTGCCTAGTAACAAATAAATGCCCTAAACGGGTAAAGTAGACACTATGTCACAGAATAAGGCGAGAAATAACTTGGTTTTGCCTTAGATCTATTTTTGACCATTATTCGTTGTGCATGCGTACAACGTTACCGAGGGTGAATAATTGTTTCTCCAGGTAAGCGACTGTACAAGCATGTATCTCGTCGGAATCTACATGCGACGAGAGCCACGAAAAGCATGAGTATTTTACCTTGACTATTATTCACTCTCCTATGGATTTAAGGTTGATTCTATTTCAAACTGACACATTGGTCATTTGGATCTTGTCGAGGAGTGTACGTTCTCCATTTTTGTCTACAACCATAGGGGTAAGTATTACATTTTTGTTTGATATGTGCAGCATATTCAGTTTTAATGTCGCAGTGTGAAATGTTGTCTTTACCACTACGCAGATTTGAAACGAACTTGTAAATTGTTATAAGTTCCTATTAAGCCTTTAAGTTAGTAGCATGTATCTATAGATTGTAGTTATGTACCTTTTATTATGACCAGTTTGGTTTTCTTATTGTAGCTGTGTATGTGGATGTATAGCGGTGGAGCTGTGTATGTGGATGCATAGAGGTGGAGCTGTGTATGTGGATGCATAGATGTATAGGTTTGTAGCTGTGTATGTGGATGCAGATACATCAGACTGACGGTCTGGCTGTCTGTATGGGGTGGAATCAAGTCAATACAAGTAAGGAAATGCATGATGTATAAACTTGTGCGCATGGTGGATCCGTGAAGGGTGGAAGGGGCCAAAACAAGTGAGCCGACCCAGGAATTCCGGAGAACTGTGTGGTTTTGACAAATGGACTCATAAACCAAGTCAAATGGTTTCGGATGCAAGTTTTTACAAATAGTTATCGTATGACTGAGTCACGAGTCATTGTTTGGTGCACTCGTTGTATTGTTTAACATTGAAATTATTTGTTTCAATTGATGATGTTTTAATTGAATACAATTTGAGTTATGTTATCATCACTTGAGATTATTTGAGTCTCGTTTACATTCCAGGAGATTATGTGAATCTCAATTTGATGTACATTACATGAGATTATGTGAATCTCACTTTCATTTTGAATATTTGCATTTCACTTTCAGTTATGTTTTTCATTTGGGAATGTGAGTAATTGAATGAGTCATGTGTTTGGAGCGTGAAAGAATCACTATATATATATATATATATTTTTTTGTCAATTCATTTCATAAACCTGCATCATTTATCACGTTGTGTTTGTGTTGTTCATTTAGTCCAAGAAGAAAAACCCACTCGGTTTCAATTCTGTTACTATGGTGTCAGAAGTGGAATCTTTTTGTTTTTGGATTAAGTGAATCATCATCATTTTGTTTGTGAACGTCTACACTAATTGTTTACATATTAAGAGTGTGACTTCCTTGCCGAACTAATCTTCAAGTTGGTGTTTATTTGATTGTCTTCTCTAGGTCTGTGGGTCCATTAAAAATACATATTTAGTTTGTTCTGGTTGCCTTCATCAGGAAGATAAGGTTAGTCTATTCTGTAAAATTAAATTTGTTATAACAGTCATGTCATCGCTTTAGGCAAAGAATTCGGGTATGAGGGGGAAAGTTTAAGGAAATGTATTCAGGAAGAGCAAGCCCGGGAGAGGGACGAAAGGGCAAAGGCGAGGTAATTAGGAAAGGAACTTGAAAGGGAAAAAAAGGGAATTAGAAAGGGAAGCTGAGGAAAGGAAGTTTGAAATGACCAAACAAATTGAAAGGGGAAAAAAAAGAACTTGAAAGGGAAAAAAGGGAATTAGAAAAGGAAGCGGAGGAACGGCGGGTAGAGTTAGAAAAGAAGGCAAGATTGGAAATCCTAGAGGCAGAGGAAAGAATAAGGCAACGAAATCATAAACGTGAGGTAGAGTTAGCAACAGCTAGAGAAGGAGAAGACGTTTCTGCCTCTATTAAATTAAAGGGTCCTAAATTACCCCCCTTTGACGATGAAAAAGGTAACATGGATAGTTATCTTCATCGGTTTGAGCGGTACGCCGAGAACCAGAAGTAGAGTCGAAATGACTGGGCACCGCATCTCAGTGCTTTATTAAAAGGTAGGGCACTGGATGTGTACTCGCGACTTCCTAGAGACGATGTGTTTGATTACGACGTCCTGAAGGAAGCACTTCTAAAAAGGTACGAGCTGACTGAACAGGGTTTCCATAAAAATTCAGGTATAGCAAGGCCGAGAAGGGAGAAACCTTTGGATAGTTCATCGTTTGATTAGCGAACTATTTTCAGCGGTGGATTGAATGTGGCAAAGCGGTGAAAACGTTGGAAGGGTTGACTCATTTCTTGCTCAGAGATCAATTGTTGAACACAGTTGGTCGGGAACTATGTCAGTTTCTGAAAGTGAAAGTCTTCTCAAATGTACAAGATATGACTAAGCGGGCCGATTTGTTTTCCGAGGCTCATGGGGGAACACAGAACGTGGTTTCAAAAGATTTTAAGTCTGGAAACCAGTCTACGAGGCCGATGCCTAGAGAGCTTATGAAATCAGCTGAGGCCAGTAGGTCTGTTAGGGATACAGGTCGACAGGGTGTACAATGTTACTTGTGTAAGGAATAGGGTCATATTCAAGCAAAATATCCTAAAAGGAAGGGGCTTACACATAAGGCAGCCGTGGCTATGCAGAGTAAAGGTACGTCTGCTAGTCTTGTGCAGGTAGAACCAGGTATGCCTTCACTTGGCACGTGGCTTTTCCCCGAAGCGCGTGTACCAACCGCGAGAGGTTTCGCGAACGGTCGATAAGTCGTAGCATTACGTGACACTGGTTGCACGGGTGTAGTGATCAAACGTAGTCTCGTGCAGGATAACCAAATGCTCGGGTGGGAGTCCCCATGTATGCTACTCGATCAAACGATCGGTCGCATCCCCGTAGCAAGGATCACGGTAGAAACACCTTTCCTAACGGGAACTGTTGATGCTCTTTGTATGGAAAACCCTATTTACGATCTGACGATCGGTAATGTTGAAGGTTCCCGTCTTCCAACATTGGCAGATTTCAGGATACCTTTGGCCCAGGCAGAGGAAACGCAAGCACAAACCGACGAGAGAAAAACGCGTTTCAGAAATTAAAAGTCCCCGAGTCGATCTCCTGAATGTCGAGTGAAGAGTTCAAACGAGAGCAAGAACGCGACGAATCCATCAAAACTATTGTTGAGAAAATCGCGTCCGGTGCAATTAAACACTGGGCAGCTCGAGAATCTTTCGGAAGAACCAGCTAATTCATAAGGAGTTTGTCACTCCGGAGGGTTAAGATGTATAAGTCGTCGTACCCCAGAGATACAGATATCATGTACTTAGGGTGGCACATAAGTCTAGTATGGCAGGACACCTGGGTAAAGCGAAGACCACCAGCAGAGTAGTCGCTGAATTCTACTGGCCTGGTGTTAATGGCGATGTCATACGGTTCTGTAGGTCTTGTGACGTATGCCAGAAAACCATAGGTAAGTGGAGGATCACAAGGGTGCCCTTAGGACAGATGCCATTAATAGATACTCCGTTTAAAAGAGTGGAGGTGGATATTGTGGGACCAATACAACCAGTTACCGAAAGGAAGAACAGGTATATTCTTACTCTCGTGGATTACGCAACCAGATATCCCAAAGTCGTGGTGTTACCAACTATTGAAACGGAACGGGTGGCTGAAGCATTGATTGACATCTTCAGTAGGGTTGGGGTGCCAGAAGAAATCCTTACGGATTGTGGTGCCTAATTTACCTCTGACCTCATGGGTGAAATAAGTAGGCTGTTGTCCATCAAACAGCTCAACACTAATCCATACCATCCGATGTGCAATGGTCTGGTAGAGAAGTTTAATGGTACCCTGAAACATATGCTAAGAAAAATGTTCGCGGAACGTCCGCAAGACTGGGACCGCTATTTGAACGCGGATCTGTTCGCGTACCGTGAAGTACCGCAGGAAAGTTTAGGGTTTTCACCCTTCGAATTGCTGTACGGACGAACAGTTCGAGGCCCGATGCGGATACTATGCGAACTTTGGACGGGTGACGTCGCGAACGAGGAAATAAAAACTACCTACCAGTACGTGCTACATCTGCGATAAAAACTCGAGAGTACATGTCAGATGGCACGGGATGAACTAATGAAATCGGGGCGTAGATATGCCAAGTATTATAACCGTAGAGCGCGAAATAGGAAATTCGTTGTAGGTGATCAGGTTCTGCTGCTTCTTCCTACAAGCACAAACAAATTACTAGTTCAGTGGAAAGCTCCCTACGAAGTTAAAGAGATCAAGGGTGACATGGACTATAAAATTGACATAAACGGTAATTTGAGGACATTCCATGCTAACATGCTTAAGTTGTACATCAAAAGACGTAGCGACAATGTAGAAAAAGGGGGTCTTAAATGTCGTTTGTACTGCGGTCATCGATGACGACGTAGTAGATACAGAAATCGAGGTTTTCCTTGAGAGTCCCTTGGGTGGTGCAAAGGAGGGGGTAGATCAAGTCAACAGAAAGTCTGTACCAAACTTTGCAGCCACTGCTAGCCCACTGTCAGATCTGACAAAGAAGGGACAACCAAACAGAGTAGAGTGGGGACCGCCACAAGATAAAGCGTTTTGTGCGCTGAAAGAGAAGTTAATCAGTGCACCTATATTAAAATTGCCAGATGTTAGCAAACCCTTTATTTTAAGAACAGATCCCTCTGAAACTGGGTTGGGAGCGGTTTTACTACAAGAGCAAGATAACAATAAGTTACCCGTAGCTTATTCAAGTAGGAAATTGCTACCCAGGGAGAAAAACTATTCTGTCATTGAGAAAGAGTGTTTGGCCGTAGTGTGGGGAATTGGGAAATATCCGTATCTTTTTGGGAGAGATTTCATTCTCGAGACTGATCACCAACCCCTATTGTATTTGAACAAGGCCAAGGTCGCCAAGCTAGATTGATGCGTTGGACGCTGACACTACAACCTTATCGCTTCCGGGTAGAGGCAATAAGAGGAGTTGAAAATATACGGGCAGACTACTTGAATAGGGCATGATTCAAAATTTGGATAAATATTTACCCAGTATAGAAAATCCAGATTACTATATAACTAGTATAAATATTGTAAGATAACATTAGTAGTTATTTTTCTGTTTTTCTGTGAAGTCTAAAAGAAAAAATCTGAACGTGTTGTTTTTTTTTCTTCTCTTAGGGGGGAGGTATTGTCACAGAATAAGGCAATAAATAACTTGGTTTTGCCTTAGATCTATTTTTGACCATTATTCGTTGTGCATGCGTACAACGTTACCTAGGGCGAATAATTGTTTCTCCAGGTAAGCGACTGTACAAGCATGTATCTCGTCGGTATCTACATGCGACGAGAGTCAAGAAAAGCATGAGTATTTTAACTTGACTATTATTCACTCTCCTATGGATTTAAGGTTGATTCTATTTCAAACTGACACATTGGTCATTTGGATCTTGTCGAGGAGTGTACGTTCTCCATTTGTCTACAACCATAGGGGTAAGTGTTACATTTTTATTTGATATGTGAAGCATATTCAGTTGTAATGTCGTAGTGTGAAATATTGTCTTTACCACTACGCAGATCTGAAACGAACTTTTGAATTGTTACAAGTTCCTATTAAGCCTTTAAGTTAGTAGCATGTATCTATAGATTGTAATTATGTACCTTTTTATTATGACCAGTTTGGGTTTCTTATTGTAGCTGTGTATGTGGATGTATAGCGGTGGAGCTGTGTATGCGGATGCATAGAGGTGGAGCTGTGTATGTGGATGCATAGAGGTGGAGCTGTGTATGTGGATGCATAGATGTATAGGTGTGTAGCTGTGCGTATGTGTATGCAGATACATCACTGACGGTCTGGCTGTCTGTATGGGGTGGAATCAAGTCAATACAAGTAAGGAAATGCATGATGTATAAACTTGTGCGCATGGTGGATCCGTGAAGGGTGGATGGGGCCAAAACAAGTGAGCCGACCCAGGAATTCCGGAGAACTGTGTGGTTTTGACAAATGGACTCGTAAACCAAGTCAAATGGTTTCGGATGCAAGTTTTTACAAATAGTTATCGTATGACTGAGTCACGAGTCATTGTTTGGTGCAATCGTTGTATTGTTTAACATTGAAATTATTTGTTTCAATTGATGATGTTTTAATTGAATACAATTTGAGTTATGTTATCATCACTTGAGATTATTTGAGTCTCGTTTACATTCCAGGAGATTACGTGAATCTCAATTTCATGTACATTACATGAGATTATTTGAATCTCAATCTCGGTTACAGTACGTGAGATTATGTGAATCTCACTTTCATTTTGAATATTTGCATTTCACTTTCATTTGTTTATATATATGTTTTATCAATTCATTTCACAAACCTACATCATATATCACATTGTGGTGTTCATTTAGTCCAAGAAGAAAAGCCCACTCGGTTTCAATTCTGTTACACTTATCATCTGAGCTTGTTATCACTCTACCATTTGTTTTGCTCTTTGTAAATTAGCTTACATCATTATGGTCTTAGACAGGCTTATAATAAATGATATTTGTTGATATTAATGATGTGAGTAAACTTGTTACCTCAGCGGAGACTACATTTGTCATTCAATTAAATAGTTATAGTTGGAAAATACACCAATATCTAGTCAAGTTTTGGGGGTTTCAGGAAGGCTTTGACACACCTGGGTAACTGGGTCATATTCCTGCTGTATGAAGCACCATTTAGTTATGGTATGACCTGAGGGAATGGGTCTGTCCATTTAGTAATGGATAGCCAATCATATGTAAGGAAAGTGGGTGTGGGGTTGTGATATAGTATAGTATAGTATATGATAGATAGATATATGGATAAATAGATATATAGGTAGATAGATAGACAGACAGACAGATACAAGAGAATGTTCAGCAGTAGAACAGGAAAAGAAACAAGAACAACGGAGTGAGATATTATAACTGGAAATATATATCAAGCACCCATGTAGCTAAAGTGTAGAACTTGAAGAGGTGGACTGGAACTTGAGTGTGTATACTAGATATAAACAGTAGTTTGCAAAATGACAATGTTTTCATTATTATACCACTGGACACCCCTCACCTGCGAAGTCAGACATAATCCTTTATAGATGTTAAGTTCTCAGAAGAGTTTTTATTTTTTGTTTTTGACTTTTTTAAACGTTCACTAGACATTGACCAGGGACATTGAAATAATTGTAATACAGATTCGTAATCTGCAAATGCACACACCTAGCCAATGACGATAAATGGCACCTTTCCTAGTACCCCAAATATACATTGTTCTATCTGGGTGCATTTTTGGGTACTTATACTTGTGTGTTATGAATTATTGATATGGCCTGTTTGAGACAAAAGTGAAAACATCAACCGCGGGGTCAAAGCAAAACATTATATGCGCAGCTGTGATTCTCATATCAAAATATACATTTGCAGTGAGCTAAAATGCAAGGAAAAGTTGATATTGCACCTACTGGGTCATGTTTTGTTGCGTGTTCTCATGCATAAATATTGACAAGTTATAGTTGTAGACTTCTGCCTTTCTTATATAATTCCTTTATCTTAGTTAATGGTAGACATTATATTTATGTGGACAGGGCATTTTAAGCCGTATGTGACATTCACTTTGGGGGAGGTTAAGTAATAGTTTATCTGTATAATTACTAAGCATATAAAGCATAGAAAAGAAACACATGTGTACCAGACCGAATAAAACTGTATATAGATTATTAATGTGTATAAAGAAAAGAAAAACTTTAAATAATAACTGCTGTTTGTCTCTTCCGCTATAAATTAATATGATTTTGTAAAGATGTATATAGCTGTTAGGAGGAACAGGTTGCTGTATGTGTGTTGTGTGATTTTGACTCGCACTTATTTTTATTGTATTTTTATTGTTCACCATCATGGACTTGCCACTACTGATCACCGCCATCTCACCTGTCTACATGGGCTCGAGTCTCAAGCACGGCCAGTATGGGCATATGAGAAAGCTTGCCAGTCATTTCCCTTAGGTGATTGGATTTTACCAGGATTTTCATGGTTTCTTCCTCAACCGGTTACACTGGCCACCACGTATAGCACATCATACAGTGAGAAATGGTATTAAATTAAACAACAATAACAGCAAGGCTGTTTTTTTAAGTAGGTTTTCAGAAGAATTGTTTGCATTTGAGCTGACTAATACTTATATAAAATTTCAACATTTGGTAAAGAATTAAATACATTTGCTCTCATGTATTGTGGCACCCTCGGGAGATCTCCATTTTCTCATAAGAATTCCATTTTTAGTGAAATTGCAGACAGGCAATTCACTGGCTTCAGTTTCACTAATGGCCTTCTGAAACAAACAGGAGATCTCAAGATCCTTTTCCAGTTCGACAAGTGATTGTCGTTTATCACCCTGACTAGAGAAAATAGAATGATTAGTTAAAAGAGGATCACTGTGATCAATACCTTTTGATTGATCCAAGCAAGGTGTGAAAGTGATCTCATCAAAAGCCTGACTAATACATGTGTCAGCTAAAGGAATATTCTCCTTATCAAAATCATTCTCTAGAGATTTCTTTGCCATAGCTCTGGTAACTGCACAAGGTGGATCTAAACCAGCAAATACTTTTTCAATAGGACCGTCTTTATGGTCCAAACGAGGATTGTCAGTTACAAGTGGATTAACCACAACTTTGTCTCCAGCTAGGTCGTTGACTAGTAACAAATGAATGCCCTGAACGGATCGAGAGGTCACTATTCCGACTGTCAAATGTCTGAAACTAAGTCTGATGACAAATTTACAGAATGGAGAGGATCATTAACAAAGCCGCACTCTACTCCCTGAATAAGAACACTCTCATTAGAAGAAAAATTCTCAGAAAAAGGCGAAGTACCTGATAAGACTCTGAGAAGCTCCTGTATCCATTAAAATTTTAGTAGGGACAGGATTGGCCAAATCGCCCAAGAGTGATATGGAACCCTTCCAAATGAATGGTTCATAATTCTGCATAATAAAATCAAACGAGGGTTTATTAGACCTAACAAATGTATTGCTTTCAATACATGACCGTGACCTTGACCTCTTAGAAATAAGAGCATTTGGTATAGGTCTGTCTTGATTCTGATGCTTATATTTCAATTTGAAGCAATCAGAAATAACGTGTCCTTTTTCTTGCAATATGTACACGTAGGAACAGACAAGAATTTTGAATCAAGCTTATCAGAAGCTTGATTTTTAAAAATTGTGCCAGATGGAGTTTTAGGAGGAGTCGTATTACACTGAACTACCTTTATACCAGTAGACTGTTGAGTGAAAGACTTGCCTTCAACAGGAACTTTATGAATTAAGAAATACTCGTCAGCAGCAAGAGCAGCATTTTCCAAGGTTTCGACCTTATGCTCTTCAATATAAGTCTTGATGTCATTAGGAACATAGTTCTTCAACTCTTCAAGTAATGCAAGTTGTTTGAGATTTTCATAACCTTGTTCATCTTTCTTGGCTAAGCATCATCTATCAAAACACTACTCCTTTCCTCTTGCAACTTCAACATAGGTCTGTCCAGCTTATTTTTATAGTTTCTGAATTTTTGCCGATAAGCCTCAAGGAATAACTCATTGATCCACACTTCATCGAGAATGGTCTTCACCCGTTATATCAACAAACAGTAGGACACTTGCCACTCAGACACAGAGCAGTCTGTTTCATCGAATTCTTCACTGTAGGGATTCGGTTTGTTTATTTATGAGTATTCAGTTTTCCTATTTAGTTGTATTCAGCACAAATTTAGATGACTTCCTGTTGATTTCATTGCAGCGTCAAAAATTGACACTACCAGAATTCAGGAGTAAAATGGAGGATTTCATTTACACAAACCATACCATTTCATCGCGTATGAAATGAATGGTGTTGCGCTGCATGTCAATATGAATTATTTTATAATCATTTGTGCGTGAAATAAATTCAGTAATTTTAATTACATTTTAGAACGATGACGGGAAAATTCAACGAGGAAGAGACGCTGATGTCATTCACGATGCTGTGCGGAAGGAAATATTATTTCATTTGTATTGAGTCCTTTGTACCAAAGTAACGTTATATTCTAATAAACATCATTACTAAAGTAGCACATTACATCCTTTATAGTCATAAAATATAATACGCCTCTCTTTTATATGTATGTTTTTCGGATGCTGCATGTGAGGGTTAGTCATGGAATGCACGACGTTTCCCTGACAGTGATGGTTTTGAGTGCAACCTCTTAACTGCTGCAATAACGGAGTTGTGAGAGTGCTTAGTCTCCCTGGAAAGAGTTGTTTGTCGTCTATATTTCGTAAACGTTATCTCTTCATTTTGTATATTTCAAGCAATACTTATCTTTCTTATTTCTGCTGACTTTGTCTTTGTATGCGTGTGTGCACAAACCGCTATGGGATTTAGAGTATTAATCCTATATACTTTATAACATGAATTCCCTCTAAACCTACGGTACACCACAATCCTTAACCTATGGTTTTAACATACAAATCTCATCAGAGCCCAAACCAGTCCAATCAAATCTGGCAGCCCTACTACTAAATCATGCCCCAATTACTACTACAACACTACTATTAATATTATCTTTCATTACTATTATTAAACATCTGGCTCACAAACGTTGAGTACTTACCAAGTTATCTTGTTTAATTGGAATAAACACATTACCTAAGCAGGACCTACAAGAGGGGGGTGCAACCGGGAATATATCTTCGGGGTGTGGTCCCTTAAGGACGCCCATGCCCAACAACATTTTTTTTTTTACTTTCATAAAAGAAAAATTTTGTTTGATCAAGAACTAGGAGAGGCCTGGGTGTTTCTTACCCCAGGGCCCGTGATCGCTCTCTACGGCCCTGTATCTAGGTCATTATTTTGTAATACATCTTACGGTAATAATGTAGCGTTTTCCGTACATGTTATGACTTTTGAGTCAAATAATTTATATTGCTTTTATATTCTTCTCAGAGAAAAAGATTCATAAAAAGATTGACTTGGTCACATATTCATCATTTTCCTACCTGTCTCACACAAACGTAGAAAGTTAAAACTTGAACTGAAATTGCTGTAAATTTTATGTTTAAAACAGATACATCATAACAAAAGATTCAGAAAAAGTTAATGTGCCTATATGAGAACGTTGTCAGTAGCTGCCCAAGGTTTGATAGCTTTTCGGGCGTTTACGCCGTGTGTTCGTCCACCCAGAACAACAACAACCATGACATTGTCAAGCTTCATTGGTCTGGCAAATGTCAGTGGGCTTTAATTAATTAAACGCCATACTGAAGACGGCACCAGTTTTTTCAGCTCTAAATGTTAGTCAATCATTTAAAATCTTTGGTCATGCAAGTGAGGTAACACACAGTGGAGTATTGATTCAAGAAGACAAAGATGGCGTGGATCATCATGTGTGTTACATTTATAAGACATTACACAAGCAACATACACGTTAGTTCAAAATCGAGAAGGAATATTTGGGTTTGATATTTGCGCTGCAACTCTTTGAAGATTTCAGATCTTCCAATTATTGCATTCAGTGATCTCAACCACATATTTTACCATCACAATAAAAAACAAAAGTCAGAATTGTTAAAGTAGAGCTTGATGCTGCAATAATACAACATTGACATTTATCACATCAAAGGGAAATATAGTGTTATTGCAGATGCACTTTCATTTGATTGAAAGGGTCATTAGCAAAATAATTATTACATAGGGATATCCGTCCGTTATTGTGAGTTGACTTTTAAGAACACATTTGTAAACATATGCATGCTGGCCGTGCAAAAGTTAAAAGAAATCGCAAGGCAGCACGGAATACAAAAATACCAAGCAATATAGTGAATCCACCAATCTTTTCTCAAAAACTCACGACGAAAATAAATTACTATTACACGTATGAAAGCTGCAGTTGTACGTGCGATTGGGAATATATGTAACCAGAATGTATCGGGAGCTTTTTTGTCGCCAGCAAGCATTATGGCCCCTTATATACAACTGAATGTATAATGTACAATTTATAATGGATATGTGCAGAAAGGCCAAGAATGAGTTTAAGAAGTATTTGTTTAAAGTCATGAATAATGCCGTATTCGGAAGACGATAGGGAATCTTCGGAAACGGATTCGAGTAGATCTTGTTCATTATGGTGAGCAAGACCAACTTCGAAGGCTTCTCGTAGAATATGCATTTGAATCTCGGACTGATTGCTGTACATAGTAAGACATCGAACCTGAAGCTGGCGGAACCTATCGATGTTGGATCGCCTGTGTTCGATTTGTCGAAGTTGCTCATACACGATTTCATTAGGACAAGATCAAACCATTGTACAAGGAGCGCATGAAGATGCTTCACATGGACAACGGTTAACAACTTATGAAAACCACCAATGATGATGTCTAAGTGGGGATTGCATTAAGCACGCGCGCAAAGAATTTCTCACAAATTATCCGAAAGAACGTCCGTCCTTTAGTAACGACAATAAAAATGGCTGTTGCTAAGTTCAAAAGATGAGTGTTTGGGAAAGAAAATCGAGGTGCATGCGGGACTGCGACCTATAATATAATCGATGGTTGTTGGATCCAGCAAGAACATTTAAAAAGGCCTAAAGGTGCTAAATGGGTTGCATTGCCCACCTTCTAATTATCCAAGTGAATGCATATATCGATTATATGTTTCCGAAAGGTTTTAACGATGCTGGCTGTCAGATAAGTGTCTGCGTAACCGTGACAATCATTCTTCGAATCGCATTAACTGCTTTACATATGCGATTTTTTTATCCAGTGCCGCTATAAATAACGTAAACCGTGTTACCCATTCGTGCGATAGCCTGATAATGCTTGGACTTTGGCCTGAGATCGCTTTCCCTTTGATGGGTTAGCCTCCTGTATCTGGTATCTCATTAGCAATTCCGGCTCGTACTGATATCCGAATAATCGTTCAACACGAACTCGTAAGTGATGCTTCGCCAACAGTTCATGAACAGCAATTCTTTACCAGGACCCATTAATAATAGTCGTGGTCATCTTATTCGTCCGCTTTCATAAACTGTGAATGAATCTACTACACCAAAAGGACCTTTCGACGCAAACGTCTCAGATTTTTTGTATCTGATTACATCAATCACGTCCACAATGATGTGGAGAAAAAGATCAGCCTCATGAACTTCATTAAACGCGTATGCATCAAACCATCGCTAGTACTGGTAGATAAATGTGCTAAAGCGTTTGTTTCACTAACCATATTTGAGCAACTCCATTGGTGGCCTTTGCCGCGCATGATAACGTTTCCACAGCTACTTCATGGTTCCAACACTCACGCGGACTGTAGTAAATTTTTAGGATCCATCTTTGTTGTTTTAACACATTTTAGTTTTAATGAGTTGACTTTGTCCACGGAAGACCTTGCCTCCAAGTGCAATCTTGGGTTTCATACCTCCTTTGATGATCCAATTTGAGCTTCATACTTTGAGCGTAATATTAATTGCATTCAAGTATTGGATGAGATCCATATCAACATGCTATGTACACAGATATCATCTGATGTTTTATAAACGAAGTCATGTCTGTAATATGCAGCATCAACACGATTTACGACAGCTACTCCAGGATTTGTTTGGTTGTTAGAATCAAGTCGTATATCTTGTTGCATACCAAGACCACAATAACTGTATATTGTTATTTGTTTTGCACCATGATATTTACTCCATGGTGTACCCAGTAGCTTTGTTAATGCAGCAACACGAAAACGTTTGCATCCCCTAATAGTACTGGAAGTTTCTATAAATGTATACTTGTTTGTTTCAGATTGAACACAAATTTCAGAGATCGCAAATCGTCCATTACGGGTACGAACTCAAGTAAGATTTTCAGTATGTGATTTTGTACGGCATCGCACACAATATGAGGACATGGTTGTGTTATACAACAATTTTATAATTCAATGGCATCGCTTAAAAGGAAAGAAAGGCCTGCTTTGTGAAACCTCAAAGATGTTTCCGTCATTTATGTTTAGGCGGAAGCAACAACGAAACCGTCCAAACACAGTACTTTTTGCTTCCAAAATCAGTTCTTGCGCTAATTACTGGTCCATCTGGATCATTAAAAACTCAACTGATGTTAAATTTGATTCCACAAGGGTTGACATGAGATTTTTTGTATGTGATTGTAGCTTTGCCTGATGATAGATTCTAAGGAAGCGCTGAGTGATAGGCCGTCCACGACCAGCAAAGCGTCAGTGAGCGGCAAGACCACTGTTAATTTAGTTTCCAAAATCGACGAAACACCTACCATTGACGATTTGGATGCAAGTGGAAATAATTTAATCCCATAAGATTATATGATTCTTGATAACCAATTCAATTAAAATCAAATATTTTAACGCGGACGACACAAAAACAGACGTGATCTATTTAATTCAATGATACGCACAAGTGCTAAAAAGTGATTCGTGACAACCCTAACATGTTGACATTATGTACTGAAGCGCATGGTCTTGCAAATATTTATTGGACACGGTGTGGCGTCTGCTCCACGTGGTATGAGTTTCTTCATATGTTTTCGTACATCACAATGGCCCCTATGATTACGTCACTATTGATTTGAAGTGAAAAAAAAATGTGCAGGTTTGGACACGAAAATTTAACAATCATAACAATTATAATCAAATGCCCGCCAGTGGTGTCATGGAAAAGTATGAAAGACGACCCTGTAAAGCTCCTCGTGTACACCAGGAATTAATTCAAAATGTTATTTTAGTAGTGAAGGGGGGGTACTATAGCGAAAATGGGAAATACATTACAGACCCCCCTGCGGCACTTTGGCGACAAGATTTTTGGCGACAAATGGCACACCCTGGGGGACTATAGCGACAAAGGAAATTTTGTATAGGGACAATAGGAATGGAACAGGTAGGGTGACGTCACAGTATAAGACACTTGCAACAATGTTGCATGTGGCTGACCTGAATACTCGTGGATACCACTCTAGGCAGCGACAAACAAAATAGAGACAGAGACATATAGAATCTATGTTGGGGTTTGGACCGAGACAAGGAAATCCCAGTTGAGGGGTTACATTATTTGTCTCCCCACGACGCTTGACGAGTGGGGAGACATATAATGTAAACCCGCGACTGGGATTTCCTTGTCTCGGTCCAAATCCCAATGTAGATTCTTTTTCTCACCCAATATTATCCTTTAAAGTAAGAAAGAATACCGTTACTTGTTCAGTATAGTGCACGCGCCAATGTTTACATGCGGTGCATTAATACAAATATGTTAATGAGGACTGTGGCGTGACGTGTCATCCGAAGTACAGTTTTTATGCGTGAGTCAAAACAAAACAACAACATTAAACGTTGCATAGTTTTTAGGTATCATCACATTTAATATATGGATGTTATATGAAATTAACAATAAATACTTAATATTTATTACAAGAAAATTTTTCATTTTCATTAGTTCCAATTTAGAAAATTAAATTGTACATAATGAAACTGTACTCGGCCCACAGCTCTGTTGTAGTGTAAATACATGTAGTATGAGTGTCCGTGCTTGGGTTATTCGCGGGTAATTAGAGATCCGTGTCACTATCACTACTGTATCTTTAGAGGAGGTGAAACTGTTTGTGACATACTTGTGTTGTAATTAATATTGATTGTAAAAGTACCTCCGTGTATAAAAGACCTCCAAATACGGACCCCAGCTGATAACCATGTGCTAAACTTTCAAGTTCACTGATTCGTTGAAAATTTATTTTTCTCTCTTGGAAATATGGCAAGTGTTGCAGTGAAATTTGCTTACAGATTAATGTGTTGAGGATAAATGATTCCTTCTGGCTGGTAAGTGCATTATTTGTCATTAAATATTTTAGGTATATTTTTGATTCAACTGGGGCGCAATGGAGATGCTTAACAAAAATAGAATAAAGCATGTTTGACATAACACATTTCTGGCTGTTACTAAGTTTTCTGTAGTTGTTAACAGCGTTGGAAGAATATGAAGTGTATAGGTCTATAGGCTATGTGCATAGATCCGTGTTTTCTGTCATAGTGCATTTCGCACAGCACTGAGAATTTTATCCTGTCTGTAGCACAGTCAATTTTCCGGTCAGCGTCATTAAATGTAGCTAACAGTATATAATTTGTTTCACACGAAGTATTTAAAACTAGTTAGGTAGCTTTAGCTACATTTAATGACGTTGACCTGAAAATGTACTGAGTCAGGCTTGCAGATAGGATAAAACTGACATGCTGTGTGGAACGAACTATCATAATACCAAAAAGCTCAACATCGTGTGCGTGCATGTGTCTGTCTCTCTCTCGAAATGTTTTGTATGGTGTTTTCTCAAAAATGGAGAGTCCTTAAGTTACTATGTTGTTTTGTTTTATATTTGTTTGTTTGTTGTTGTTGTTGTTGTTGTTGTTGTCGTTGTTGTTTGATTTTAGAACAACTACGTCAGGCATAGCAGAAGACAACAAAGGTTTATTTTTTAAAAGTAGTCCCTAGCGCGTGGACACCTAGACCGAGACAACCGGACTGAGATAACCAGACTGAGATAAGAAAAGTAAGGTTAGCAAAACAGCTAGATTTCTCTGTCGCATGGGTGAGAAAGAGATATATACAACACATATACAGGCAAGAAAGAATAAACCTTTTCTAGGCATATGAAAGTGGCCATGAAAAGGGCCTTTGGTTTTTTGTTAACACCATTCCGTTAACATAGAGTTCATCTCACTGATCTTCTTTTCTTTCTCAAACTTCGTCTAACCTCTGGTCACTAAATGATGACTAGGTTTAGACAGCCTTGTCTCTCCACATAGCATCTTCGTTTCCAAATAGTAGTATCGGTGATCCGGATAATGGTCCATGTTGATTTAACATTCATTGGTAAGTCCGACAGGAACAGCATCGACGATACGAGAGTAGAGGATTCAACGTTTGTCCACATCTTGTGACGAGAACAGGTGAAAGAAATGAAGTGAACCGCGTTTATTTATAGTAGAAGACCGGATCGAAACGGATTTAAATTGTTGACCAATCCCAACACACGTAACAAAATTCAGTCACTTCGCGGAGTCTGTCTTCCAATCCGAAAAGAGATACCTGTGACGTCACATTCCCGATATAGATGCGCTAGCGTCTGTGCGCAGTGAATCGATGCGACATTGCTTTTTGAAACATGACGGAAACTAAGAAGACGATGTATTGGGGTGCACAGGCCGTGGAGACGAGAAGCGATGGCATAGCAGCAGATACCAAAGTTAACACAGGGCTACTTCCTGAAGAGGTCGATTTTAATTGGGATTTAGTAGATTTTCTCTCTTCGCAAGAATTTGTTCCGGTACCAGTATCTTCGCCACCTTCTCCTTCTTTACCACGGGTCTAGGATTTTAAACAGAGACAGAAAGAAGAATAGGAGAAATTTTTACAACAGCAGAAATAAGGAGAACAAGCTTTTCTCCTTGAACAGCAGCAGCGACAAGAAGAGGCAAGAAGTAAACGGCAGGAAGAAGAAGAAGCAGAGAAGAAACAAGGTCTCGGAGAGAAGGAGAACAGTGAACCTCAAGCGGTAACGGTACTCTTATTCATTTTGGCAGAGTTAAGAAGTCTGAAACAAATGTATCAGACTTTTTTTATTACGACCCAAGATAAAAAACCTTCCCAAGGCAGTCCAACCCGGTTAATACACCGGAGATACCACCCCTAGTAATTTATACCAAATCATCGACGGGAGCAAGTCCAGAAGTAGGCTTTGGCCGTGGCAAAGACATAAGGCAGTTAAAGCTGATTGCTTCTCGTTCCTGAGTTTGTCACCGATTCAGCACCACATCATGGTAACTTTGCTATACCTACCATGGAAAGTGATGATGTGCGTCTCAAACCTGATGGATGCGAAAGTGATGCCACTCGTTATCGTACATCTTTTCACTTTACTGGTTTTCATGGTGGATGCCATCATTATGAAACCATGCGGTACCACCCTAAAACTGAGCAAACTCATCCATATTTCACCATAACCTCATCGAAATGAACCTGTGAAATGCGAATATTCGTTCCCTGTGCGTTTCCCTTAATACTGCGATTTTGAAAGTCGATTTCCGAGTAAAATGGCCTAAATATCTGGGAAGACTTTCCCCCGAAGAATTAGCTAGAGCCGAATTTATCTACTTAGGCAAAGGGGATAAAGTCAAATGCTTCAGTTGCGTTGTGTCACTTCACGACTGGAAACAGAAAGATTCCGCATACCTGGAACATGCTCGATGGTATCCGGATTGTCACTACCTACCTTTAGTGGGACCTCGTTATCGAAGTGGCATACCATGTCGTTTAAGAAACCAGCTGCTTCGCTAGGAGTCAAACGTTGGACAACACCTAGACAAGTATTTAAACCCCAGTTGAAAAATAATCTTCAAACATTACCAAACGAATTGCAAGAGAAGATCTACAAGGATATTTCGCAGGAACTTGCCAGAGCAAAATCTCAATGGGTGACTGAGGAACATTTATGTCGAGAAATTCACAAGAGGAAATTGACAAAAGTCAGCAAAGAAGTCAGATTTCTCTGGATCAAGTGTGCGTTCTTCGGAATATTCCTCTTTAGACCATGTACATTTGAAGATTTTATTGACATTCTGGACCGTTTCCTGGAATGGCAGTGGCCAGAAATTACCTACTACATTCATTACTTTAGCTCTAGGAGAAGTGTTTGACTGACATAGTCATGGACAATTTAAAGAGAACATTCGTAGTTTGCCTGTGGAGTTGAGAGAACGTATTTTGGTGAAAATACAAGTGAAACGCAAACAACAATTGCATCCGTTACGTCACCGATGTTTAAACCACTGATACCGAAATGCTATAACAGGACTGATTCTGATGAAAGTGTTCCATTGGCCAGACATTGATGAATCGCGTGAAATTCATACATTTTTGGATGTCATTCATTCAACTTACAAGGTGATCTGAATTCCAACGGACGAATTAGAGGATTACCAAAATCTTTGAAACAACGTAAACTTAGTTCAAGAGGAAACTTCTGTACTACGATTGGTGTGTGGGTTGGTGACTAAACATTTTTTGTACGGAACTAAAATAAAACCGACTCTGTTCAAAAAGTACACTTATTACCTTACACCAAAGAGGGTATAAAAGCGGACTACCATGCTACGACCTTTAGCATTCGTGATACAACAGATTCCGTGCAAGGAAATCAATGACACTTTTCAAACAGTGGAGGATTACGATCACATTTTACGAGATCTGTGTCCATTGAATTGGGTCGACGTGTGGAGCAGCAGGCAGGGTGAACCCTACAACTTTTCTCCTCGAATCCGTGAGTAAAAACAAAGGTTCCTACGAAGGCTGAAAAAACAATGTCAATAACTCTAAACCAAAGCCTCTAACCGAGATTATTTCCATATAGTTAAAAACGAATAATAAATCGTTTGGGTTAGTTATTTTTGTTATTTTAGTTTTGACTTTTTGTTTTTTATTTTATAGTGCGTTTAGTTTACTCGTTGGTCAATTAATTTTTGCCGTTTTTCACCCTGCCTGCTGCTATAATTAACCAAAGATTTTATCCAGATCTATACGATACGTAGATCTTGGGTCGTGTAGATTTATTGTAATAAATCCAAACGGAACAGCTTGTGCTTTTGAAAAGAAGTTTTTAAATTTAATCATATCCATATCCCCTGAACACCAAGTATAATAAATATTTTGTAAGGTATAATTATCTACTCCATTAAACACAACTAAAATATTGCAATTATCTCTGATCACCTTTGGCATTTGTGTATATCGCTGAGTAACATAAATCACGTCAGTATTTTTATGTCTAACTCGAGGAAATATTCTAGCTGGATTTGATTGTTTGTCCAGCATAACGTCATCGTACACTACTAAATTATTAATAAATCCATCTAGGTCATCTACAGATGGGGCTTCATCAATATCGGTAATAAAGTCAACAACATCATTACCGTTTTCATTCAGCAATTTTGCATTTTCATTAAAATCTTTAAGTACTTCATAACACCGTTGATCATCTACAGATGGCGCTACCAAATATAATCTATCCCACTTCAGCCATCTCATTATTAGATTAAGCAATAATTGTCTTTTGCCTGATTCAGATGGGCCTATTATAATCATTCTAATAGAATTTGGTAACGCTGGATGGCGTTTTACTGGTTCCTGTTTTTGTGTCTCAGAAAAGTCAATTATATCCATATAATAAATAACATGGATTTATATTGCGTTCGATGTAGAGAACCTACACCTACTGACGAATTAACAACAATAGCAACGAAGAATAAAAGACGTGCAATTACAGGCAAGTGTGTGAAATGTTGTACAAAAAAAATATAAATTTATTCCATCAAAGACAGGTGGAGATATCGCCGCTTCATTATTGAAATTACCAGGAACTCCATGGGCTAAATACCCCGGTGGGAAACATCTTCCTGGATATAATTATTTTGGTCCTGGAACTCGACTTAATATCCGACTTGATGATCAAGATCAACCAAGACCAGGATAGTATCCAATAAATAAGATTGATCAAGCGTGTCATGACGTTGCGTATAAAAGTAAAGATTTACAACAACGGCATCTCGCAGATGTAAAATTGATTCATGCGTTAAATTCTATACCCAATAAATCTGTCAGAGAAAAACTCGCTAGTTTTCTAGTAAAAACTGCCATGAAATGTAAAATAATGTTAGGGGCTGGTAATTAATTATATAACTATTATAATGGAATCTATTTATTATAGCCCAAGAGAATATTGGAGAGGCAGATCAGCAATTACTAAACTTGCTGAAGCAGCAAAAGTCTTACATTCTGTTGCTGCAGCGTGGTTAGCACTACAGGCAATACGGCAAATTTATCTACCACCACCTAAAAAAATTCAGTACGCACATTTTGATGTCAGCACTCCTAATGAAGTTCATCAAGCAGATATTTTATTTTTACCACACGATACTATTAAAACACGAAGACGTCAATCACGCACGCACAAATACACATTAACTGTCGTTGACGTTGCAAGTAGATATAAAGAAGCTGAACCATTATCAACAAAGACAGCATCTGAAGTTGCATCTGCGTTTGAAAGAATTTATCAACGTGGTGGTCTACGATGGCCACAATTATTACAAGTTGATCCTGGCAAAGAATTTCTTGGTGCAGTATTATCGTTGATGAAAAAACATAACGTTAAAATCAGACGAGGACACACTGAAATTCATCGTGATCAGGCAATCGTTGAACGATTTAATCGAACACTTGCCGAGCGGTTATTTGGATATCAATATGCAAAGGAAATATCCACTGACTTTAAGTCCGGGGAGAGATCTCGTGAATGGGTTGCAAGGTTACTAAGTGTGATAGCTGCATTGAATGATGAAATTACTCGTACAACTTCCATGAAACCTTCTAATGCAATTACAAAAAAATATATACCAATACAACGCCGTGAATCTTCCTCTCAACCAGTATTAGGTAAT
>JAECUM010050834.1:0-10973 GCA_016617855.1 Megalonaias nervosa | reverse complement strand
AAAAACAAATTTATTACATTTTGTGCCTGGTATCTCATTCATTGAGATTTCTTTTTTATCTCCTTTGTTTTGGCTCTCATATAAGTATTTACTATGTGCAGTTTTATTTTTCATTTTCTTGTAAGGTAAATAAAAATATAGAAAGATGAAGCATGGCGAACTGACACTAGAGTTCATTTGTAAGCCTGTTAAAGACATTCAGCAAAGGTAAGTTTGCATTTGAAATGTATGCATACTTCTAGATGATAAATATACACGATTTTAGAAATGATAAATTACATGTAGGTCAATCCAAAAAGCTTCCAAGGTCAAGATGTTGTTACATCATTCAAAGTATTTGTTCTACAATGTTCAAACAAAAACAGTCTAAAAACATCAATGCTTATTCACAACTTACTGAAAAGAACTTTCAGCAGATAAAACAAAACAGTAAATATCCGAACCTCAACGTGCTGAGTCTTGTTTTAATTTGTGTAGGCTTTTCAACTGTGTGCGTTATGATTTGGGTACGTTTTGACTTGAGTACGTTTTGACCTAGGTACCTTTCTGTCTGGGTACGTTTTGACTTGGATACGTTTTGACCTGTTCCCTTGACACTTAACAATCAAAACGCACTGACAACGATTCCGAAACAGCGGCAATAATATTTGAAAACAATGGTGTAAGTAGGAACCACTGAGATCACGTGATCCATTTCTCCTTGTATTCGTATAAAAACAATAATGATGCTGCTGGTAACAGTCACACTTTATGTCTTAAAGATTGTAAGGAATTCCTTAAGGTTTGACTGTAAAACGGGTCACAGGTTGACAAACAGAGCACATACTTTAACATTATTCTAGCTTTCTTCGTGTGTGTGTGTGTGTGTGTGTGTGTGTGTGTGTGTGTGTGCGTGCGTTTGTAAAAGGCGCGAAACGGGGACATCAGTGTGAATGTACACCAACAGACCAGGGACACACCTCGAAACGGGGACATCCCCATTTTGTAATGTCGGCTTAAATGGAATGCCAAGGCCTTATTTAATGACACAAACCTTAAAATAAGGATATCTGAGCATGTCCCCGTTTTGTTGGTAATTTTTCACATCATGCTATACACAACAATACACACGTCCCACTCGACTCTAAACCTCATGTGTATCAGTCGGAAAACTGCGTCCCCGTTTACGCGGTAAAAATTCACACTGTTTTCCTGTCGGCTTGCGCACTTGGCTTCCGAATTACCGAAGATGGCATCAAGAACAGCTAACAGGATTTAAATCATTTATGTCAACATCGACAAATATATATGATTTATTTTCTTTTTTAACACAGAGAGCAATATCGATATACATGACTATTAATGAGTAGTCCAACGTTCATTACACAGTTCGCCAAATTAGATCGGGAATGCAAGAAAACTGAATAAAAGGTTTCATGCAGATATTATGCACGGTTTTTACGATGGGCAGGAGCAGCAGTAGAGCTGAACAGACCACTTGGCTGAAACCTTATTTATAAAAAATAAAGGCTCCTACAGAGGCTGAAAAAAAAAGGTCAATAACATAAACCGAACCTCCTAACCTTTATTATTACCATATAGTTTGAAAAACGGATAATAAATCGTTTGGGTTAGCTCATTTCCGTTACTTTTTGTTGACGTATTTTTTTCAGATTTTTATGCGATTCGTTTACTCGCGGGTTACTCAATTTTAGTCCTTCAGCTCTACTGCTGCTATGAATTAAACAGCCATTATAGATATTATCAATAATGAGTATTGGATAACCACACTCAGCTAAATTATCTCGAGAGCGACTAGAGGCAATTAAAAAATATCTACCTGTTCGTGATTCTGTTAAGCAACAACTACAATCGCGTCAGGAGTCTCAGGTGGAATTTACAGAAGGTACAGAAAAATTATTTAAACCGATTGTCGAACCAACGAAGAAAATTGTTGCAGCAACTGAGGCAACACAACGAGCTCTTGCAACATTGCCTGCTGATATTGCTGGTCGTATTCAAGCTGCTCAGCCTGAAGACGCTGAAGCACCAGCCCCTAAACCAAAATTAGTAGTTAAATTGATAGATAAATTTGATGAAGTAACTATTAAAACAATTAACAATATTGAAGACCTACAAGAATTGGCTGAATTTGCTGTGAATAATTATAGTCAAAGAGATAAATTAATGAAAATTGAATACGCTAAAGATATTAAAAACATTGATCAATGGCAAAAATATTTATATCGCATATACATGAATGTTCAACAAGCTAGAAATGATGATCCATCATATCAGGCTTATAGTAATGAAATTAAAAAATTAAATCAATTAAGAAAACAAGAAGAAGAAATGGAAAGAAAAAAACGTAAAAGACAACAATCTCCAGAACCATTTGAGCGATCACTTCGTGATTATCCACAACCACAAAAAACACCACAATCAAAATTTAAATTAATATCACCACAACCACAACAACAAAGACGAGAAAAACAACAACAACAACTAGAAAAAAATCGCCCTTAGAAAAAATTAAGGATATATTTACAAGATCACCAAAAACATCACCAAAACCAAAAACATTACCGGAACCAAAAGAAGAAACTGAAGAAGAAGTATTTTATGATACTCCTGGCGCAACTGGAAGTGGTCTAGGAAGTGGTTTTATTACCTGTCCTAATAATGTTCTTGCTGATGTTGATCGATTAGAAATTCTCATTGGAGGAAAACGAGCTGGTAATAATTCTCCAGAAATCATTAATGAAGTAGCTGATATTTGCAAACGATTATTTACAGGCGGTATCATGGATATTGATGTATATCGGTCCCTCATTAATGAAATCGCCGATGAGTATCATAGTGATTAAGTATGTAATTAGTGATAAAATCACTTAATAATAAAATGATCATACACAATACTCGTGGACCTACCATGGTCAGGGTAATAAATTCTCGATTACCAGTATACAAAACGATCTACGGAGATGGATTAGGTGATGTTATTCAGGGTCTGTTTAGAAGGATAGCCCCAAAAGCAATACCGATTGCAAAGCAACTAGGAATGAAAGCTATTGATGTTGTTCGTGAAAAGGGTATAGGCGCTGTTGGTAATCTTGCTAGCAGGGCATTCTCAGCAATTAAAGATAGACTATCACGATTAATACGCAGACCACAAGCGGCCCGACCTCAACCTGTGAAATTGGCCAGCACTGAAGTGATGCCCGCGGATGTAAGTAAAATAATAAATCAAGCAGCTAATCAAAAACTAGCGGAGTTAGCTGATATCCCGATGTCGGAAAAGGAAAAAAATATAACCGCTAGTCTGATAGCAGGAAGTGGTCTTCGAGTTAGACGAAGACGATAATAATAAAGATGTTTAAGCGCATATCTGACCCCGCGTTTGACATGGATGCACCAGTTCTCAAAGATGAGTCTGTGCGCGATTATCAGTATTATTCTTACGACGCACGAATTCCAGATCAGCGTGGACGAATCGAACTACAGGTTCAGGATACAAGTAGATATTTCTTACCCGCTGAGGCATTTATTGAAGTCGAAGGTGAAATTTTAGATAACACTGTTCCTGCAGCACCAGCAGCATACGCCGCTAATGTTATTGTTGGTTTTGTTAATAATGGTATTATGGCGTTGTTTGATAGCGCTACGTACATGACTGACGGAAAAAATATTGAATCAATCCAGAAGGACGTCGACGTTGCCACGACAATATTGGGTCTTGCGAGATACAGCGACGATTACTCAAGATCATCTGGTCCATCAATGACGTTCTCAAAAGATACTTCTGACCATCCTGATAGCAGCAATCAGGTTTTTCGACAACCAAATAATCGAGCTGCTCCTCCTGCTCCTGCTGCTGTTGAAGATCTACCTTTTCCAAATCCAGATTTCAACTTAGGATTTGCAGCGCGTCGATCAATGTTAAGCGGTAATAGGAGAGCATTTTCATGTGCGATTCCACTGTCACATATTTTTGGATTCTGTAGAAATGTTAGAAAAGTCATTTTCGGAGCTAAACATACAGTTGTACTTGTTAGAAAAGCCACCGACAATGATGCAATATGGAGTGATGCTGCAGTTGCTGCAGGTATAGTAGTACTAACAAAACTTTCCCTGTGGATGCCAGTGATGACCCCCTCGATATCTGAAGAAGACCGGTTGTTGTCTTTTATGAGTCAAGGCGGTAAATCAGCGTTATCATGGTTAACTATGACCACAGATGCTATCCAGAGTAATATTAATGGTTTATTTACGTGGCAAATAGCATCACAGCAAGGTGTTTCTGCACCAAGACATATATTTATTGCGCTTCAAAATACTGCACGAATAAATAATCAGACACAAAGTAATATGATATTTGACAAACTTGGTGTTTCTGAGGTTTCATTGAGGATTAATGGACATCAAGAACCGTCCGAGGATATATTACGGAATTTCGATCAAAATCATGTAGCACGTGCATATGATCGATTAATGACATTCATGGGTCGTGATCAAAATATTGATACTGGTTTACAAATATCGCAGCTAGATTTTACAACGCTGTATCCGATTTATTACTTTTCTCTAGAACATTTAGATTTAACAAGACAATCTGTTGTAGATATTCATTTTCGAGCTCGTGTGATTCGAGGAGTTATTGTTAATTACAAAGCAATCGCAGTTATACTCAGCGATAAATCGATGTTACTCGAAGGTGTTGGTGGACGAATGAGAGTTATTGATGCTCCAGTAGAAAATATGTAAATAAACATGGAATTAGATCGTTCATAATATTAATAATGTTATATCATCACGTTAGTGTGAGTCTGACTCCTGGTCAGATTAAAAAGCTGCAATCAGCATCAAAAAATAATTGTGGAATAAAAATATCGCTAAAGAAAGAACAGATGACCGGTGCAAATAAATTATCGTTAACCGAGCGTCAGTTCAAAAACATCAACGACGCTAAAAAATCAAATAAAGGCGTTAAACTTAATCTTTCTGCGGGCGCCATCAAAGATATTGCTAAAACGGGTGGTATATTTCCGCTTCTTGCAGCAATACCAGCATTAATAGCAGCTGCAGCACCAGCTGTTGCAAAGGCAGCTGCGCTAGGTGCTGTTGGAACAGCTGCTGGAATGGCGTTAAAGAAAGCAACCGGACAAGGAATCAAAAAAAAGGGAAGAGGTTTAAGATTACCAGGGACTCCACATTCATGGTACGGAAAGGGTCTAAGATTACCAGGGACAGTTTACTAATATCACCTATGTCCAATTTTGATTTACTTAATGCTGCTAAGCAATTAAAAATAAAAAATTTTAGAGGAGTTTTTATGCGTGATCAATTACCAAGAACTGCTAGCAGTTCTGAAACTGGTATCATTAATCTCGATAAAAACTCTGGACCAGGCACGCACTGGGTAGGATATGCAATTGATCCACGTGGAATTATTTATTTTGATTCCTATGGATTAGCACCACCAAAAGAATTTTTAGAGTACGTTACCGGCGATATTCCAATCTGGTATTCAATGCTACCAACACAAAAAATAACTGATCCTCCAATATGCGGTCGTGAAACACTCGCTGTGCTTGATGCTATATCAAAATCAACAGCACCGCCTCATAAAGTTGTACACGCGTTCACTACGCTACGTCATAACACTTAAACTGATATCAGTAAATATAATGGTAGATATTTACGGAAGATCCTCAGGTAAAACTCAGAAGTTCGATTTATCTAAATATGCAACTCTTGATCAGCTCAGAAATGAAATCGATGATTTATTAAATATAACAAGTGTGGATCAAAATGAAGTCGTCGTTTTTCAGGACAAACAAGGACGATTAAAAACGAGTAATATACAGCTACTAGATGTTCTTGTACGAATTCCCAACGCGGTTGTTAATAATGTCGTTACTTTCACTGATCAGGGTTAAATACAGGATTCCGGTAAGTCGGTTAACGATTATGTTAAGAAAACTGGTGATGTATTTACCGGTGACATTATTATGTCAGGAAGAAAAATTACGTATCTTGGAGATCCAATCGCAGATACAGACGCAGCAACAAAAAAATACGTCGATGATCAAGAATCCAAATACGTGTCGGTGCGCGGTGGTATAATGCGTGCATTTCTCGACATGAATAATAATGGTATTAATAATCTCAGAACACCAGAAACAGATTTCGACGCTGCAACTAAAAAATACGTCGACGATAAGGAAATTCCAATAACGACTTCGTTAACGACAATTAATGATGGAATTGCTGCATTTAGAGCTGAATATTTTACTCATGTACAAACATTTCTAAATTTTCGTAGAAATGTAAACAGAAATATTAACGAATTTTTTGGAACTCCACCAACTGTTATTAATAATCTCGCTGACATTAACATGAAAATCAACGATATTGTTAGTGGAATTCCTAATATCATTGAAAAAACAAATCTAGTAACAAAGTTACTTGCTGGAATGCCTTACAAGCAGATATTTAACGTAGTATACACAGTAGCATCAGGATTAGGAGTATGGACACTGCAAGATAATAATCTCAAACACACCGCAGAAGTCATTGGTGTATACAGGCTGTCTATATTTAGTATAGCAAAATTTAGTATATTTACTACATTTCCATGGCGTCATTCAATCGATACTTTTTCTGGAGTTGTATCCGTCATAATAAATAAAGATGTGGAAGAAATATTTCTGCTGGAGGCATCTGATAAAAATTTAACCAGAGCGTTATACTGGTGGTGCTTGGAATTTGTATGTGAAACTCCTCAATTAGTTACCTAGATAAATATAATGAATCAAGAGTCATTTATCGACGTTCAACGTCACAGATACGCTCAAGTATGTGAGTGTCAAACTAAACTAAAAAATATCATCGACGATTACACGATAAAGGTAAAAAAATATCGTCGACGTATGGTTGTTATTGATATAATGGTATACTCGGTTTCTGCTGTTATTGCTGGAACTGGATTATTACTATCAACAATAACGATGACAGCGCCTGCAGTTGTAACAATTATAGTTTCAACGGCAACAACATGTGCAGGTATTTTCAGTATTATCGCTAAGAAAATATCTACGTGTACGAATAATAAACTAAACGAGCACATAATGAAATTGCACACAGCAACAGCCGCATACACTAAATTATGCTCGTATATTTCAGCGTATCTCGGTGATGGTAAAATATCCGATGAGGAGTTTGTAACGATAATGAAAACCTACGATGAAGCATTCATAATCGCTAGTGATAATAACGGAAAGATAGAGAATTAAATAAGAACGATAATAATAATGTCATCGTTAGAATTACTTCAGCAGATCGTAGCTAATACAACGCCGTCAAAAACTACTATGATATCATTAAGTTCAACCAATCCTGAATTTAGCGTTAATTTTCCAACTGCAATTCCAGCAAAGGAAATAGCGCTAGCACAATTACGAGTTTATTATAGCTGGCCTAATATTAGATCAAAACCGTTTGGTGGACAACAACCAAATAATTCACTGGTATTTGCGAATAAAAATAAACCAGATGGAACACCTGATTGGCAAGTTGTTGGAATTTCAACGGGTAGTTATCAAATAGAACAGATTAATGATGAGTTCCAACGCAGAATTAAATCTATCACAGGAAAAGAATCTAAAATAGCGATTACTGTTCATGAACCAACATTATCAGCGGCGATTGAAATAAATTCTTCTGATTACCTCGTAGATGTTTATCAAAGTTCGATCAGATCAGTGTTAGGATGGCCTGATGGTCCACCGGTTTATCAAGGACCACTAGAACCACAAAGATCTGATTTCATTACTGATAAAAGAATATTTATACAACTTCCAGAATATCGAAAAGTAGAAGAGGCTTATCCATGGCAAAAATATTTAGGCGAAAAAAGAATTATACATTATATAGATAGAATAGAATCATATTTTATAAATATAATTAATGGTAAAAAAGGTGATATACATGTACTTGATATTGATTTAATAAATTCATACGCTAATACAATTAAATCTGAACATGAACGTGTATTTAATAATCTACGAAATTTATTTTCAAGTATTAATGTTTATTACAGCGATGATTTAAAAAATCAAATAATTGCCTCAATACAACATTTGAATCAAGTTGCTTCAGATATAGAATTCATGAATAATATTTTTGTTAACAGAGAAAAACATTTATCTAACCCAAGAACAGATACATACTTTGATACTTATATAGTTAATGAAGACGATCCAATTCAGCGTGTTCCACTCAATCGTTTGTTTACAACAGTATTTCTTAAACATTTCGGAATTACGCAAGAACAATTACCAACATTCATCATTCCCGGATTTGACTCGTCCGAGTTAAAGAAATCAGTTAATGATTTTATTGATGACAAGATTCCCTCGTCATCACCATTTGTATATATTTCATGTTCATAGGATCATCATTGTATATAATCATAATCATCTTCATTGTATATAACCATTATCATCATTGTATATAACCATATATCACCTTCATTATATATAACCATCATCTTCATTGTATATAACCATTATCATCATTGTATGTAACCATATATCATCATTGTATATAACCATTATCATCATTGTATATAACCATATATCATCATTGTATATAACCATATATCATCATTGTATATAACCATATATCATCATTGTATATAACCATTATCATCATTGTATATAACCATATATCATCATTGTATATAACCATTATCTTCATTGTATATAACCATATAATCACACACAAAACAGCTCCCTGACAAAAAAAAAAGTCATTGGGAGCTAATATTTTTTTTATATTAAATATATAAATATATATATATATATATATATTGAACCAAGAAAACATTAATGATATTATTTCTGCTATTAAAAAACTAAAACATAACGGAATAAAAATATCTGATAATCTCGACCCTCAGAAAATTATGTGCGATTTTGAATTACTGCAACAGAGAAAATTTGATAATAAATATACACTACCTTCAAACTACAGATTTATAAAATTAATTTATCAATCTATGCTTGAATCACTAGCTATAGTAAACGACAATCAAGTAAAGCTATTTGCACCTCTTGCACGTTCGATCGAAAATATTAAATCCGAACTGTCTCACGAGTACGAAAGAAAAAAGATCGTGGACAATCGTGTAATGCAATTAAGAAAGATTATGCTATCTGATTCTGTCAAAAATGATAATGACGCTGAGAGCAGCGACGGTGAAGGTGGACCCTTGACTGTAATTATGGCTAAACAAAATACTTGGGAAAATTGACAGTAGAACTATCTGTTTCTCGTTAGGAATAGAGAGTTAGATATATTCAAATACTATCCGCTGATCATATTTTATTGAATATGCAGATCTGTATATTTTATTTGCAACATCACGTACCGATCGTGAATTTATGCTAAAATGCTTTGCAGCGGCATACATTGATGGGAAAGTCATTTCTTGGTCTGTTTCTGTATTTATGGATTTAATAGCTCTCTTTACGAATACTTTGCACCTTCCAGTATTTCCACATGCAGAATTCTGACTAGGTGTAATAGCCTGCAGGTTAGATAACCGATTATTCTGGGGATTTCCATCAATATGATCAACTACAAGTCCATCTTTGATCAATCCAAAATGACATTCAAATACGAATCTACTTGATAAGTATTTTTTTTCCTTTAGCAACATTAAATCTAAAATAACCTTTAATTTCAACATTACCTACTGGTTTTTTCAATCTGCAGTTCCTGATTACACCATCTCGGGATGATTCATAATTTGTATATACTGGATGTTTCACAAATTCGTTTTGCTCCATTTATATATAATATTATTTGTCTAAATCATTGTTTTGAAATCTGGCCAGATAATCTTCTACGGTTTGTATAGGAGATTTACCTGACGTCAAAGTATTTTTTTTTTTTTTTATCATAATATCGTTTTAATTCCCTGTATTTTTTTCCGCCACATTTTAGACACAATTGAGTTTTTCCCCTCACTCCAACACCGCATTGAATACACGGTATTGGTCCTGTACTTCCATTTTTGAAACTTTGTGCAATATTTGTTCACGCACGGTTTATTACAAAGAGAAGTATATCCAATTCTGAGCCAAGCACATTTGTTTTTTGTTTCAAGCATTATATATATACTAAAATTTTAATTTAAATATTTGTTTTAATTATATGGAGGAATTATCCATGATTGAACCTAAAAGAGCCAGATTTGATCTTGACAGACTATCAGAATATAAACTTAGTACTTTGATGCAAGATCTAGCATTAACGGATGAGGATGTAACCGAACGTATTCGTGAAGCAAAAAAGGAATTTCGTAATAGTGGCGCTGCTCATGTATGGTCAACATTCAGAGTTGGAAATGTTACTAATATGATGAATGACAAACGGGGAAAAGTAATTATTAATCACCTTGATAATCAAAAATATTTTATTTTAATAAAATTTATTGTAAATACAGAAGAAGATATTTGGATTATTCGTGACAAGCGTGATCCAGTCCGTGTGCAGTCCGGGGGTAATATTGTTCTTTTGAGTACTAAATCTAAGCCCGGAATACTAACCGGTATAGATAAATTATATTATGAACGTGCATATCCAGTTACTGCAGTTGTATATGCAATATATCCGCTTAATAATAAACCTGACGTCGGGGATCTAAAACCTATGAGGTTGTCAGAGTCAAGAATAAATTGTGTAGCTGAACGAGTTACAGAACATTTCATAAACGCGATACGTGGTAATGGTTTAACTGATTTAAGACGTAAAAAAATAAATATGTGGGCAGAGTCGGTTAAAGATACCGGAGCGTCTATCAAAGATGTCGCTGAGCTAGAAAAGAAATTAAAATTCCCAATAACAGTAAAAACGCTGACGGGAGAGATTTTATATAAATCGAAATATGAATCAAAAGGAGCTCCGATAGATATTATTGATCATAA
>JAECUM010050833.1:0-20412 GCA_016617855.1 Megalonaias nervosa | reverse complement strand
ATATATATATATATATATATATATATATATATATATATATCGGCACACACAGATAAAACCAAACCTTCGGATTGTATAATAGAATATGTCAACATTTAAGATCAAAATAAGTATCAGGGGCCATATAGCCGGACAATGTGGGGACCATACAGTCTGGACCCTACACTTGAGAGGGTCAAACCTCCACTACATTTCATACTAGTATGTGGTTATTGGTCTTACCAGTGTCCTTTCTTATAAAGTTAAACTTTTTGAGGATAGAGGCGGGATGGGTACCTAACATAAGTAACAACCTTTGTATTTTAACATTTTATTTACTAGATTTGCAGAGCTGTTAATGGTGTATGTTAAACGAGGTGGCGTGAGAAAACATTGAGCGCAGAAGCGAGTTGAGAAGTGGCACTAAAAAACTGACTTACTATTATCGACTTACCACAGACGGTTTATTCGTCACTTAGAGAATCAGAAAACAGGCACACAAGAACTCATTTAATAGCATTAAAAATCCATCCTTTTTATTAGAGTTTTTGTTTTTCTCTGTAGTGTGTCTTCTTTACAAAATATTCGAATGGGATGTGTAACCAGTGTCGTTAAAGCGGTAAGGAAAAAATTATGGTTTCATCAAGAAAGCACACCGCATGGAGTGGAAAATTTCTTTGTATAATTGAAAGAGATTTTTGCTGAGAAACAAATGAGGTATAACTGCAATGTGTGACAGAAAAAGAATAGCATACTCTATAAATTCTGAGTAGTCGGAAGCTAGCTGGCTTTATACGTAGTGTGCAGAAGAGGACAGAAAAGATTTCAGTAAAAAAAGCAAGCTATGTTTTGAAATTAATAGAATACACACACAAACGCGCGCGCGCGCGTAACAGAACTTTAAACTGCACTGGATCCAGCAAGGGATCGCGAGTGTCAGGAGTTGGTTACGAATGCACAGCAACAACAAAAGAAACTGAAAAAGAACAGTGTCAAACTAATTCTAGGATAGCTTATACGCTTTCGACTTTGAATCACTCTTTGTCGAAGGCAATCGAAAAACAAAAACAAGCAATAAACACAAAATTACAAAATCGTATGATTTTCGGTCAAAGGGAAGTATTCTCTAAACATTGCTGTTACATATATACAACCTAGCAGGTCCAAAATGAAAATTCTTTCCTGTGGTTATATGAAAGCCTTGATCAAATATAACTTTCATGTGACCTCTTGTAAACAAGCGTATTACATTGTTTAGGGATTGCTAACACGTGCTGTGCCAACTGAATCTAAACCACATGACGTAAATAGCATCGATGTATGTAATAATGACTCAATGTACTTAAATCAGATGAAATAAATAGCATCAATATATGTAATAAAGATTCAATAACTAAAAACCATGTGACGTAAATTGCATCAATATATGTAATAAAGACTTAATAAAATCTAAACCACATGACATAAATAGCATCACTGTATGTAATAAAGATTCAATGAATCTAAACCATCTAATGTAAATAGCATCAATATGTGTAATAAAGATTCAATGTATCTAAACCACGTGACATAAATAGCATCAATGTATGTAATAAAGCTTCAATTAATCCCAACCACGTGACGTAAATAGCATCAATGTATGTAATAAAGCTTCAATTAATCTAAACCACTTGACGAAAATTGCATCAATGTATGTAATAAAGATTTTCAGTGAATCTAAACCTCGTAACATAAATAGCATCAGTATATGTAATAAAGACAAGAGAGCACATATTAAAGCTGAAAGCACATTAACCATTCTCTGATCATGAAATACAAAAACAAGATAACTAAGAAATTGTCATATAATTTATTGGGAATGACAAACTATTAATCGACGTTTTAAATTTGCTAAATTAACTATCCACCCACTTTTGAAATAATAAATAAACCTAAACGTTCTATGCAAGAAGAAACAAGTCACTTAAAATCATCGACTTCAAACCAGCACCAAGGGTATACGAAATCAGTGACAACTGCTCCGGGCCTGTCAATAATCAAGTTGCCGAATAATTGATTGATAAATACAGGTTTAGTTTTATGTTTACCACATAGCGGTATCGTTCTTGAGATTTATTTTGACCCCATTCCCCAACCCCCGAATAGAAAAATATACTTCTATACAAAATAATTATTTATAAACTCTTTCGAGGTTCATTTAACGGCAAATGAAATGAGTTATCTGTTAATTTCGTAGCCAGTGGGTAATCACTCAAAGTTTTCACGTAATTTACTTACTGCAGATATTAATGTCATTTACGAGCTGAATCACACGAGAAGAAGGAAACGACGTGTATTGCGTATATTCGTAGCAAATTTATCACACGAAATCAGGTCGACCTTGTTAAATCTTGTCTAAATCAATCTAAGTAAAATGGATAACCAGAATTTTTTGGACTTTATTTTTCAGCAGCTGGAATGAAGGACATTAAATGTAAATATTGCTTAAACAGGCACATGAGAAGTGAGGGGGGGGGGGCCGATATACGGACAATGGGAATTAACATTACAAGACCCCCCTGGGGGGATATACGGACAAGATTTATACGGACAAGGAATTTACAGACTGAAGGTTGGGCCTGTATACGGAAAAAGGAAATTGAACATAGGGAATGTATTCGACCTGTATACGGACAATATGAATTGAACAGGGGTGACGTCACGGTACTGGACACTGGCAACAATGTTGCAAGCGGCTGACCTCATTTGGGCGGAACAGTGTGGCAAGAGGATGACCTGAAAACGCACTACTCTAGGGACAAATAGAGACATAGACATACAGACGTGGTTAGAGACAGGGTTAGAGACATATCACAGAAATAGATTATCGACATAAATCTATCACAGAAAAAATCGACTAAAAATGTTTTAGGCAAGAGAGAATAAGCATCTTTTCTAGATATGTGAGGGCCCTGAAAAGGGCCTTTTTTTTTTTTTTTTGTTTTTAACACCATTCAGTTAACATAGAGGGCATCGCAGCGACCTTCTCTTCCTCAAACTTCGTCTGACCTCTGGACCGTAGATTAAGGCACTTCAGACAGCCTTGTCTCTCCACATAGAACCATCGTTTCCAAAGGGCCGTGTCAGTGATCTTGGGGATAGCCCATGATGATTTGACATACATGGGATAGTCCGATTTTGAACAGCATCAACGATTAGTCCACGTCTTGTGACGAGAACAGGTGAATGGAATTGGAAGAGCAGATCGAAACGGTTTGAGTTCTTTCACCAATCCTAATACGCGTTAAACAGTCCAGTCATAGTGTGGAGTCTGTCTTCCAATCCGAAGAGAGCTACCCATGACGTCACATTCTCTATATAGGTGAGCTAGCGTCTGTGCGCAGTGAAGCAATGCGACAGAGTTAGAACATGACAGAAACTAACAAGACAATAAATTGGGGTACACCGGCCGTGGAGACGAGAAGTGATGGCAGAGCAGCGGCTATCAAAGCAAACACAGTCCTACTTCCAGAAGAGAACGATTTTAATTGGGATTTAGCGGATTTTCTCTCTTCTTCACAAAAATGTTTTCCAATACCAGCACCTCCATCCTTACCGTATGTCGAGGATTTAAAACAGAGACAGAAAGAAGAATTGGAGAAATTTTTGCAACAGCAGAAAGAATCAGAAACAAACCTTTCTCATTCAACAGCAACAGCGAATAGAAGAAGAGGCAAGAAGAAAATGACAGGAAGAAGAAGAAGCAGAGAAGAAACAAGGTCTAGGAGAGAAGGAGGACAGTGAAAGTCAAACGGAGGCGGTACTCTTAGACATTTTGGCGGAGTTAAGGAGTCTGAAACAAATGTATCAGACTTCTTTAATACGACCCAAGAGAAAAAGACCTTCCCGAGCCAAACAGTCCAATCCCGTCAACACACCTACTACGCCTGAGATATCAACAGTAGTGATTTCTACCAAATCATCGACAGTAGCAGGTCCAGAAGTAGATCTTGGCCGTTGCAAGTCAATTAAAGCTCATTACTTCCCGTTCCTGAGTTTGTTTTTGTAAAAAAACAAAAACAAACACCGAACGGTCTTTTTCAGGGCCACACCTCTCTCAAAAAGAGACTACTCAATGTTTGCCAAAATCAAATAAAACTCAAATCCCTTTTTTCCCATGATGTACTTGTGTGAGTGCGTGAGTGTAGGTCCTTGTTATAAAAATCAAAACCAAGAGACACTAAACGTTTTTCTTTCTGGTATATTCTCTGGTACAAATTTACAACCCAATTTTACAACACACCACTTTAAAAAATTCATAGGCTTCTTCTTTGTCTTTTCATTCTGTCCGTTTATCGAATTTCTTCACTGTGACAGGTTTTTCCTCTTTCTCCTCACTTTATTCTCGTCTTCTTTTCTTATTTTTCTGTACGTGTCTGGGTTCTTCCTTTTCGGAGAGTACCTCCTTTTCTGTTCTTAAACCCTCTGCTCCTCCTTCTCTCTTTGTTTCTTAGGGCAGTCTGAAGACCAATGTACTTTCTCTTGACAACGATAACAGGTATCTTGACCTTTTACTCTTCTGATAACTGTCTTACTTATTCAGAAGACCAATGCCATTCCTTCTGACAGATATAGCAAGTCCTTTGACTTTTATCTCGAAAGGAGGGGGAGTAGTCCGTCGGCATCTCTGAAGAAAACCTTCGTATAACACCTCACAAAGCTCTGATCAGAAGTTCGATCTGTGTTTTCTCTTCCATCTTTCTTGTAGGATTGAGAATGAAATGACAATGACCCTTGATATAAGGAAGACACTGACCTTACATTGATATATTGGGGACCATGGTATTTAAAATGTAGTCATTTGACCTTTTGCAATGAAGATGTAACGATCCCACTATTTCGTGAAGAAAGGAGAAGAAAGTAAGAGGCAGAAACATGACCTATCGCCTCACACAGTAGTTGAAGTCTTTGCTGAAATCCATGCCAGCGATTTTGAAGCTGACATGAGTGAACCAGAATCCAGACCCAGAGAGTCTACACCAAACCAAAGTCCACCACCAGTAACCCCTGGAAACTACTCCACATTCCATAGACAGATAAACGCTCCTCTAGAAAATTTAGAACCACAGCCTACACGAACACGATGAAATTTAAAGATTTTAAGTCCGACGTACCGCTGAAGAAAACAGAGGGGTTCATCACCGATTTGTGGGATTCTTTGTTAACCACACTGAAACGGCAACGTCGAGCCAAAGAAGATGATCGCTTGACACTTTCCATTTATCATGAAAGTTTGAAGTCCCCTGTTTGGATCGAGTTTAGCAGCCCAGCAGAATTGACACATGCCAAAGTCATCGGCAAGTTTCAACACGTGCAGCAATCCAAGTTTGACATCATCGATGGAAAAGCGACACTGTATGTGACTCACGTTTCTCTTCCCAAACGGACTGGACAACGCAGAAAAGTGTCATTAGTCAGGGACCTTCGCAGCATCAAGCGTAGCCTCGTCCGAATTAACAACACTCAAGACAAGAAGTGTTTAGCCACAGTCATCGTGGTGGACGAACGTATGCCGACAAAGTGCATCTAAGAACCGATCTTTTGTCATTGCCCGCACTGTAGCAAGATTCCTGGAGGACATGATAAAATCTTTCGAGTATCTAACACGCTGACCGATTTTGCCCAATGGATTTTAGACCCTATCGACGAGACGTTAAGCCAAGAGGACGTCGAAAGTTACGGAGAGTGTCATCGCTATGCCACGGTGATGGCTCTTAATTTCTCGGGATACGATGGACAGTTTCTTCTGAAATACTATCCGGAACAAAGTACCGTACGTCCTAAAGTGAATTTGAACGAAGCCAATATCATTTCCATGCAAGTAGGATAGGTGCAGCTTAAAGCTTCGATGAGTTACTTGGCCATACCGTTGAGTCGAATGCCTTAAACATTTGGAATGACAGAAACGGCCAAAGTTTATTTCCGCACCGAAGCCAATCAACATGCTGTCCTACCATGTTTGCCTGATGCTCACTACTACGACCCCGACAACATGTGCACCGAACAACGAGAAGCTTTCTACGCTTCCTACCACACCCACACTCACGCCTCGGACCCCTTCGACTTTCAGAAATGTTTAAGTATTGTTCTTCCGACGTGGACATCTTACGGCGATGTTGTAGAAAATTTCGGGAATTGTTCATAGAGTATGGAGAGATCGATCCTTTGATAAAAGCCTGCACCATTGCCTAAGCGTGTTCCTTAGGGTACCGCAAACGATTCATGCCCGAGAAGACCCTGGCTGAAATACGCCCTCAAACAACTAATTTTGTCAAATGTCAACACTGGGTCAAAGCCCTACGCTAGCTACATTACTTGTGTGACAAGGAAGACAAATGGATCCAACACGCCTGAAACGGAGGAGGTGAAAAGACCATCGGAACGTATTCGGTGGATGGCTGGGACTTAGAAAACCCTAAGATCGTGTATGAGTTTAACGGTTGATTATTTCACCGATGTCCGACCTGCAACCCTCAACGGTACACCCAAAATCAGTTTTTACAGCGTACAATGGAAGACTTGTACGAGGTCACTTGTCAGCGGCGCTTAAAGTTAGAACAGCATGGATACCAAGTGGTGGAAATGTGGGAACACGATTACAAGCACTGTTTGAAAACCGATCCCGAGTTTAAACGCATCCTGGAAAGTTACAAGCTGGTGGACCCGCTGAACCCGCAGGACAGTTTGTATGGAGGACGGAAGAATACCACCTGTTTGCTGTACCACGCCGCCGAGAAGAAAGGAGAAGAAATCATATACTTGGACGTGTGTTCGATGTGTCCTTATGTGTGCAAATATTCTCACTTTTCCGCAGGTCACCCACAATTGCTGACGCAACACATCGACCTGGACAACGTTCGACAATACGAGAATTGATTAATTGCAAAGTCTTGCCTCCCACGGACCTGTTCCATCCCGTTTTACCTCAACATTGCCAAGGAAAACTGATGTTTCCCTTGTACCCTACATGTGTCGAAATGTGCAACGAAGACCAACCTTGTCAGCACACCCAGAAAGAACGCGCCTTGACAAGAACGTGGGTCAGCGTGGAATTGCTCAAAACTCTGGATCTGGGATACCAATTGTTAGAAGTGTACGAAATTTAACACTTTCCCAAGACAGAATAGTACCACAAGGCCGACGAGACTCAAAAAGGCATTTTCGCAGACTACGTGGATGACATTTTGAAACTGAAACAAGAAGCAAGCGGCTATCCTTCCTGGTGCCACTCTCCTGAAGGACAAACGAAATTCAAAGAGAAATACTTGGAGCAGGAAGGCATCACTCTAGACCACATCGAGAAAAGCGAAAGTCGAAGATTGCTTGCCAAAGTGATGTTAAATTGCCTGTGGGGCAAAATGGCACAACGACCGTGTTTACCCAAGACGGAGTATTTGTCAGAACCTTCCCGCTACTTCCAGATGATTCACGACAAAAGCAAATACTTGAAATACGTGATTGTCCTTCGCGGGGACTTGATCCTGGTCAATTACGAAGAAGAACTGGACTTTTTTACAAGCCGACGAATTTGGCAATGTCATCATTGTGGCCTACGTGACAGCCCATGCTCGCTTAAAATTCTACGAAGACTTACACCAGTTAGGAGATCGTGTGTTGTACTTTGACACGGACAGTAGCATCTGCACCCTGACATCGAAGGAGACCGTTTAGGAGCATGGACGGACCAGCACCCCAACAACAAGATTCTAATGTTTGCTAAGGTTTGCTAGTGGCGGTCCCAAAACTTACGGCTACGAATACCGGGACCCACAAGGAAAAGTGCACACGGAATGCAAAGTCAATGGATTGACTCTCAATTATCGCACTAGCCAAGTGGTGAACTTTGAGGTATTGAAAGAAGCCTTGCAGTCTGCAGAGGATCAACATTTTAAAGTGACCACCGATGAGCCTCACAAGATTATACGTTTAGCCAAACACCAAATTGTCAGTTGACCTTTGGAAAAACTTTATCAAATCGTGTACCAGAACCGAGTGCGGCATCCCAACCACTTCACTTTACCTTACGGACACGTCGATGTTGGTTAGCATATAAAAAGGGAAAACGTCCAAGACCGATAGTTAATTGTGACTACCATTTCCAAGCGAGAAAGATGAATCCTAACAAACAGACACCATTCAAGTTCGGGGATTCTCATGTGGAGTGCGATGCTGTACCTTGCGATTGCGGGGATGCAGTACGCTATGACCTCAGCGATTCAGTACCACATCATGGGAACATTGTTATGACTACTACTACAATACCTACCATGGAAAGTGATGCTGTGCATTATCGTGGACTCTTTACAGGTTTTCATGTTGAAACCATGCGCCTACCACCCTACGGATGTCATCCACGCCTTAGAAAACTACTGCGGGTTTTGCAGTGCCCTCATTGAAATGAGTCTGTGAAAGAAGAATATAAGTTCCCTGTGCGTTTGTCTCAATACTGCGACTTTCAAAGTCGTTTCCAAACCTTCCAAGGAAAGTGGCATAAATATCTGGGAGGACCTACCCTCGAAGAATTAGCCAGAGCTGGATTTATCTACTTGGGAGAATGTGATAAAGTCAAGTGCTTCAGTTACAGTGTGTCACTTCATGAGTGGAAGCAGAAAGATTCCGCTTGCCTGGAACATGCTCGATGGTCTCCGCATTGTCACTACCTACCTTAAGTGGGACGACATCAGTAATCTCTTGATGGATACTTTACAAGAGAACATTCATGGTTTGCCTGTGAAGTTGAGAGAACGCATTTACCGAGAGTTTGTCAAAATACAAGTCAAACGCAAAGAACAATTGCATCCGTTATGTCACCAATGTTGGAACCACTGGTACCTGAATGATATAAGAGGACTGATTCGTTTGAAAGCGTTCTAATGGTCAGACATTGATCAACTACCGAAGGATCAGAAGACTTTGGTTGCTACCGATTCTACTTACGAAGTGTCCATACTACAACGAATTCCAGAGGAAGACTTAGAGGATTACCAAAATCTTTTACGCTATCAAATTTTGTCTGTAGAGGAAAATTCTGTTCGGTGTGTGGTGTGTCCACTAGTGACTAAACTATCTGGCTACGTCGACGGAGTACGATCAGTTCTGTGCAAAAAGTACACTTACTACCTCCGAGAAAATCGGTTATAAAAACTTGCTACCATGCCAGGACCTTTATCATTAGTGATACAACAATTGCCATTGAGGGAAATCAATGACAGTATTCAGTCTGTGGCGGATTACCAACACCTTTTAAGAGAACTGTATCCAAGGAATTTGGGTCGTCGTGCATTGTGTGTGTCTTAGTGACTTCCTTTCTGGGATTTCGTTTACCAGCCAATTCCTTGTGGACTCTTTACGATCTGTACCTTACAGTACCACCAAAACCATGAGGGTGGTACTTTTAAGTGTACACGAGAGACTCATTCTGTTAAAATCATTGCGCTTTCATCTAGATACTTCTCGACCTTTACGGGAAAAAAAGATTCGCCAACTTTTATTCACTGAAGATGTTTACGAAAATGTGTGTGTAGCTTGTGACTTACACCTTCACTGGCCAGATGTATGTGACTCGAAAAGTTTTGGTTTCGAGGCTTGGACAAAAGATACGGCAAACTATACCCAAGATTTGTTTAAAAAAAAGTTTAAAAACTCATGTATTGTTTGTCTTCGTTTCAAAAGTGACATTCCTTTCACTATGGCTACCTCTGCTGTCCCTTCTAACTCTTCCACAACTTTCAAAGACATCGACGAAAACTTAGATCGTGCTAGTTGGAAGGCCTTGTATCTTCGCCATCCCTTTAACATGTTAATTGCTGGACCGAGCGGTCCAAGCAAAACCCAATTTGTCAAACGTTTGATCGAAGATAAACATCATTTGATCAACGTATCGTGTGGTGTTATAAAGAGTGGGAATCGGCATACAGCTTCCTTCCAGAAAGTCAAGGCGATTCCTTCGTGTTTGTGGAAGGCATTTATGGCGAAGACGACGGGATCGTGTCTGACCCCAGTAAAACTCATCTGGTCATCTTCGACGACATGTTAGGAGAAGACGAAGAATAAATTAAACTGTGGTTTAAACGGAAAGGGTATCATCGTAATGCCAGTGTCATTTACATCACCCAAAATTTGTTTCAACAAAGTAAAGTCCATAGCACCATCAGTCTCAATGCTCATTACGTGGTCTTGTTTAAAAGCCCATCAGATAAATGTGTTAGCCAAACAGTTAGGAACAAGAAGGCTGACACATGCGTACGACGATGCCACTCAAACCACTCATGCCTATTTACTCGTGGATTTAAAACCCACTACCCCCGATTATTTGCAATTTCGTACCCATCTGTTTCACCACTGGTGCCAAGATGGAGGGCCTGTCGTGTACACGTACCCATCGACTTAAAATAAATCTATATAAGACCTCGGACACATTTGGTCTGTCTCACTCATTGTCAACATGACGTCCCTTCATTCTCATCTTCCCGTCAAATTGAATCGTGCCTTGTACGGCATCAGTCGCGCAGAAAGTCCACAGATACGTGCTCGTGTTTCAGATGTAAGTCTCAGAGAAGTCTTGCGGTGGTTTACAGTGACAGCACGTCAATTACTGCAAGGCATCATTCACATTTCTCATCAAATCAAAACGCCTTTTTGAGAGAAAGAAAGTAGCCTTGACGCAACTGGCAGATCTCCGCATCGACACTCAAACCAAAAAGCAAATCATTTTGAAACCTGGAGGTAGCGGTTCTCTAGGAGGTGTAATCATTCACTTCATCTTAAAATGGGATCCCAATGCCCCAAAAGTCATCCCCAAGATAAATCCACTCCCCGAATAACACGTGCCCAGAAGAAAAAGAACATTGGTGTCAAGACCAGGTCACAGCCCCAGAAAAAGAAAAGTCCCCAGAAAAGACCCCAGAAAACAGCTTCTTCTCGCAAGAGAGGCATTACAGTCCGGGCGCAACCTTACATTTCCAAGCCACGACCTTCAGCGACGGTGACCGCGTCTCCAGCAGTCTCAGGTTCTTCCAATTCCCCGTTGCTAATGATGCCAACTAAACCCAATTTGATATCCGTTCTTCTCCATTTGATGAAAAAATGGAAACCCGTGTCTCCAGGAACTTCTCCTCCAGCGGTGACACCCTCCTCCTCTTTAACCGCAGTTTTATCTGTTAACAAAGTACCTGCCCCCAAAATCAAAGTCCAACAGAGATCGGGCATGTTACAGAGTTTACTGGATTTATCCAAGCAAGAACTGTCCATATTTAGTCCGCTGAGAACCCCTCAACGACGCATGATGCCTGTCATCAAGTTGATACGACATAGAGACAATCAGTTGCGACGCATTCCACTAAAAAAAAGACCTGGTATAAACGATGGGTATCAGTGTTTTTGTGCTCCTGAATACCAAAAGATGTCACTCAAAAGAAGTGCACACCACTACCATCGCCGATCTCCTGTCCTAGAAGGAAAAGGAAAAAGAAAAGGACATTCTCGTCTTTTGACCCCGCATCCGAAAAAAAAACGCTTAGCCAAGCATCGGCGTCGGTGCAAATGTTATTTGAATGTCTTGAAAGGAACGTTACCTTTGTCTAAACACTAGAAAGAACGCTTCGCCAATCATCGACACATTCTTCGCCAAATGGTTCAAAAGAAAATCCCCATTCGTCGAAATAAAAAGATGTTGGTGCAACGTGGAAGATTTTTACCCCTGAGAGGTCCCCTTTTCAAAGGAATAGCGGGAACCATGCTGGTAGGACTCCTGGGAGGTGTTTTACCCATGGGTCCAAGATACAAAGGATGTGTACGACATCGAAAGCATTCTCGATCAAAGAACCTGTAAAGTGGGAAAACGTCGTGTCAAAGAAGTCAAAGTACATTGGAAAGGATATCCGCCGAGTTTTGACTCTTAGATCGACGCTTCGCAAGTCATCGACTATAAAAAGAAGTGACCATCATGCCCTTCAACACAGCCTCAACCACCACAGCGACCACTCTTTCACCCAGTGCTTCTCTGCAAGATCTACAAAAGGAACCCATGTGGGTGTTGTGTGGAGAACGTGTACCTAAAATGCAAATCGTCTTTTTCTGCCAATTCTTTGTGGTGTATTGTGTCATCGGTTCTGCCATTGCCAATTTGAGTTTGCAACAAGAAGACAAACAATTGTGGACCATTTTACTGAGCAGTTGCATCGGTTACCTTCTCCCCAATCCTTCTCTGAAATACTCTTACGGTAACAACGGGAGTCTTGCGACCAACGTCAGTCACCCTCCCAACATTCACCACCAAAACAACAACAATCCTCTTTTAAACACTGCTCTGGCCTCCAGTGACCCCTCGGACAGCTGAACTCTGGAATTATGAATAACCAATTTTAGTCAACTTTACCCAGTGACAGTTCCATGTTTGTCCACAATACTTTGTGTTGTTTCACGGCCAAATTACCTCAGGCCATCGAATTGAATCAGGAAGCCCATTGGGAAGTGGCTTTGGTCGAAATGATTCACTTTACACAAAAAAAAAAGCACCACTGAAAATCAAAACGCTTTTAAGGTCGAAGTTCTGAACCACCAAGTGCAACAATACCTGAGTGAAAACGAAACTGTAGATTCCTCTATGAAGCGACCAGTGTCCCCCGATACTGCATACATCTATATGCAAATTCCTGCAGGCTATTATTTTAGCGGTCAATATCTGGTGGACACGATTGCTGCCAAATTCAATGCGCTGTTTGGCAAAGCCTTGGACAAAGCGAGACGAAGTGTCACCCTCGAGTACCATAAAGTGGCTCGTCGCCTGCTGATGAAATTGTCGGATGCCCAAACGTTGTCCATTACATTTTGTCCTGAATTGTTTGACATTTTGGGTGGAGACCTCAAGATGGTCAAGGGTTCACTCATACCGCCCGTCACCAACAACTTGAATTTTGCAGAGTTGTTTGTTACCCTGTAGAATTGAACCAAGGATTAAATTTGATCTTTGGGTACTCTGATGTGGTGGAGTACAACGTGGTGGGACACACATCCGCACCGTTACTATGAGTCATTCCTTTCAAAGTGGATTCTGCCATGACCAATGACGAGGAAGGTGGAAACACCTATCACGTTCACCGCGAATTTGTATATCCTCATTATTTGTCAGTCAGCAAGTCGTATTTCGACACTGTCAACTTTGCTATAAAAAGGAGATCCGGGACAAAATATTTCATTCACCGAAGGGAAAGTCACAGTGAAACTCCTTTTTTGAAAACGATCCTCTAACGACTTGTAAGTCATGTATCCAGTGTACCGAGGCGTCGCTAGACAGCGAGGACATGGTTTAAGAGATATGCTGAAATCGACGTTTCGTTTAGTGACCCCCGTTTTGAAACCGATGGTGACACGGGGATTGCACGCCTTGAAAGATGCCGCTTTGACGCAAGGGAAAGAATTTCTCCAAAATGTCATTATCGACAAACAAAATCCCAAAGAAGCCTTCTTGAGAGCAGGCAAAAATGACTTGCTACAAACTGGAAAAGATATTTTGGGTCGACGAGAAACCCTAACTGCAATGGAGGCTGCCCAGTCAGACATTCCTGCTTCCCTGACGCCGCAGCAGGAACAAGGCAGAAAGAGACGATGAAGACACCCGTCCAGAGACCTTCACAACCCTAGAGCTAGAAAGACCAAGAAAAGAAGAACCGTCCAAGAAATAGACGTTTTTTATTATTAAATAACAGAGAGTAAAAATGATGCACCGAGAGTCTTGCGAATGTTCCAAGTCGGAACTTGATCTGTTTGCCATGCCACTCATTATGATGACGATGCAAGAATCCCAATGGGTAGAATTTTATCCCATCTCCTCTTTGACGATCTCAGCCCCCATCAAATTTGAAAGCAAAGGAAGATTACATCGATCTGAATAACAGTTACTTGTACCTGAAAGTCAAAGTTCTCTATCCGACTGGAAATTCTATAGACGGCAATGAGGAAGTGGCTCCCGTCAACAATTTCATGCATTCCTTGTACAGTGAAGTGTATTTGTACTTGAATAACAAACTGGTCAGTAGCAGCATGGATACTTACACTTACCGAGCGTACCTGGAAAATCTCTTGACATACGGAAAAGAAGCCAAGAACACCCATCTAGATGCTTGCGTGGTATGGAAACCTGACACGGTAGGCAAATTCAAAGACACCGATTTGGCTACAGATAAAGAACCAAACCAAAATGAGGGATTCAACGACCGACGAAACAAAATCACGGGTGGGCAGAGTTTAGAACTGAGGGATCGTGCATTTGGTCATGTGGTTACAAGCGAAGTATTTGCTGAACGCAGTGGATGTCCATTTAAGACTGAATCGAAGGAGTACCGCTTTCCATTTGATAACTGATACTGCCAATTACAAAACAGTCATCGCAGAAGCCAGACTATACGTGCGACGCGTGGAAGTGTTACTTAAAGTTGGAAACGACATCAGTCACACTTTGAGCAGAACGACCGCCAAGTATTCTATACGACGAGTGGAAGTGAAAACTGTCATCATTGCCGCTGCACTCCGATCCAAGATCGAAGATCATCTGTTCTAAGGACACTTACCCAAACGTTAAATCATTGGCATCGTTAGCAATGCAGCTCTCAACGGAGCCCCCGATCAAAATCCTTTCGAGCATTACAGTTTTGTCCAAGATTGAAGTCAGTCGAGATGGCAAGACCTTGTGTACCAGACCCTTCGAACCTGACTTTGACAAGAAGAATTACTTGAGGTTGTACCTGTCCCTGTACGAAGCTGCCGGACAGGTAGGGACCAACAGTAGTCACGCCATTTCGTACGAAGATTATGCAGAAGGTCACGCTTTGTGGCCTTTTGATTTCACTCCAGACCAAGGCAGCGACGAGGGACGTTTCCACCCATTAAAATCTGGTCAACTGTGTGTGGAACTTCAATTTGCTACAGCTCTACCCGAGACGGTGAACGTCGTCTTGTATGCCCAATTCGACAATACAGTACAGTTTGAGAGAAGTCATTCTAGACTATTAGAAGCTATGGAAGACTCTTGTCCCTCTTTGAATATTAGAAAATCTTTGGAAATGGAATGGGAGGATATCGTGGAAGCAGAACCAAAAGACAAAGACGAAGAGGTAATAGTCATGTCCAGATGGCCAGAACAAGATCAACATTTAGTCTCCTGTTTTGCCAAACACATGGCAGAAACAACTACAGGGTTGACCAAGAAACATTGCTATGGCTGTCAAAACGATCATCCCAGTCAAATTCAACACGATCAATGTCTGATGATGAGTCAAGAAGAAAAATTAGATGAGTATCTGGATGACGCTTGGGGTCTCATCTCGGAAGAAGCAGTGTTGCATCAGTGGTATAAATACTTGCGTGATCATTCTTTCCCTCCATTGACTGCTCTAGAGATCCATCGCATCGAATCTCTCTTGGCCCAGAGTACGGAGACGAAGCGAAGAGACGATTACTTGACAGAGATTTTCAAGGAAAAAGTCAGGATTGAATTGATGACTTATCATTACCTGTGAAACAAGAAACAAAACAAATCAAAATGGATACCTGGGAACATTATTACCTGTTGAAAAACAGTTCGTACACCGCTTCTTGGAATCCTGTCATGTGCGCTAAAATGAACGTCATCATCGCAAACCTAAAGACCATCAAACTTATGTCATCAACATGGACGACAGTCATCTCCCAGGAACCCACTGGGTAGCCATCTACTTTCCCCCACGATGCCTGTGTGGCGTATTTTGATTCGTATGGGTTACCACCTTTGGAAGACGACATCATCGATTTTATGAGAAGAAATGTCCAGACGACTCACTTCAATAATGTGAAATTACAAGTTACAGATTCCATGGTGTGTGGAAAATATTGTGTGTATTTTCTTCATCAACGCTGTCTTGGATATCCCTTAGAACATTTAGTCACTTATTTTGATCGTGTCTTTTCTAGAAACGATGAAAAATTAGATCGTAGGGATGTTTTCTATCGCGTCCGCGCTTGAGCCATATAAATCGCGTGGGTCTCCAGACATAAATAAGAAGTGCGATATCGCACATAAACACGGAGCTGTGATGGCAACAAGCTCACAGCCCCGACCAATTGAGAAGCCTGACCCTCAGGCAATAACCAGTCGCGAAAGCACTAAGTTTGCATAGGCGACTTTAATCCTTTCAAGCAAGTCTCACCATCCATTGTTACTGCGTCAACCTATGAAGATGGCTTCTAATTTAGCTGAACTGAATGAAGCCCACGTGAATTTACATCGTGTTAGGCAAAACCTGGTACCCAAGCCTGAAGATATAGAGAATGTCAGGATGTTAAAAGTGACCCAAGACCTGATAGAAGAGGTCTTCAGAGACGAAATCAAGAAGGAACAAGAAGAATGAACCAAGAAGTATAGACTTCAGAAGCAGAAATAGCTTCAGCAGCAGCAGCAACAACAACAGGAGCCAGACAAAGGTTTTGTGGACTGCCGAGTGGACACTAAAGAGTTCTCTTTCTCCTTCTGAAGAAGCAGACCCTATCATGTGGGAAAGCCTGCAGTCAGAAGGGGACGCAATCTTAGACGATAAGAGATTGCAACAACCCCAGACAAAACAGCCCTTTTCAGGGCAACCCCAACAATCTAGAAAAGACATACTAATACTCTATTGCCAAAATTTGTCTGTCTTTGTGTTTGTCTGTAGGTAAAAAGTAAAAGTGTGATTATAGACACTATAGTTTGAAATAATCGTAGTTGGATATTTATCGAAGTGTAAATTTTACCTAATCACTCACAAAGTGTTAACTTTGTGAGTAAATAGACAACAATTTACAATTGGAGTTAATCCGTATAATTCAAATTTTCATCTTTTCTGTCATCATGTTTAACGGATTGTATCAACAAAGCATTCGATATTAGGTAGCTCATATTTTTTAGCCAACTCCACTGAGCCAGAAAACCTATCCCCTTTTCGCTAGCCAAAGGTCGTCGTCTGTTATATATCATAAAGTACAATGTCAGAGTGGGCTATGACAGTGAACTAAGGAACTTAGTATGGTCACTTTTAAATTTGATTTTTGTCATTGTTGTTTAAACCAGGCTATTCCTTTAATTTAACAAAACACTTGCGTTTGGCACGTGTTCTTTGGCAAGAGGAGTGAATGTTGCAGCTCAAGAAAGACTTTGCAATTACATTGTTTTAACTTTTAATGGGCGATTGTAATCCCGGAGATGCAAATTTTTATCGGAAATCACAGAGGCTGGGGCTTGTTCATGTTATTATGTTGGTGTAACGAGTTGGTATAGATGAAGCTTTGCATAAAACAACCCGGAAACTGGGAACCAAAGGTTGTCAGCAGAATTTACCGATGTGTAAAACAATTATATCCAATCAGATAGCAGAAAACTCGGTCAATTCATAACAATTGGATTTGTATGAATAATAAATTGCATTACGTTGATTCGGTCTTCCTTTCTTCTATTTGTTGTTATTACAACATTCTTTTCACTATTTCATAGACATGTTATATTTATGAATTTCAATTTAGAAACAATTGATATACATCACATAGTAGTCGTTTGCAAGAATATCATAAAATCATTCAGGTATGAAAAAATGTACCTTACAATTCTGAAAAAAATATGAAACTCTCCATCGTAAAGGGCACAGTAACACAGTCTTTCTTCGACCATATTTAAAAGGTAAAGTATTGGTGAAGTGCAATCGTTGTATCGTCATAGAGCAATATACAAATTTGACATCTGTGCTGATATAGATCGTTTAAAAAAATGGTAAACGTTTCAGACAATATAGGCCGTGAAGCTTCCAATTTTAAGAATGCGGTCTCTCTCCTGCAGGGAAACATTACGGAAATGTACCCCATAGGGTTAGCCAAAATTTATAAGGAAACATTCATCAAAGTGAGAACCCGTTCCAATCGTGTTGGCCCCCTTTTGACAAGGAAATGAAGTACTATAGAAGCTTTTTAAATGAATCAAAATATGTACCATTAAACTAGCAATAAAATGCTGTATAACTGAAATTGTAAGCAAACTTAATGAGTGTTAAAGGGGCCAACTAAAACATTTACAGGAAATGGCTCTTCTGACACGTGACACGGTAAGCAGTTTTCCTCGCAAAAGAGCTTGAGCCCAACACCGTGCCATTAACATATTAAGTAATAAACCTTAAAATGCGCATTAAACATTCTGACAGCTATTTCAAATGCATCTGGGCTTTTATCGCTGAGTGGAAATTGACATGTTTAATTTTAATTTAGACTTACAGATGCGCTATATTTCCGCAAAATATGAGAGTCAAATCAGGCGATAAATGGATAAACAGCAAGTACAAAAGTCGCGGTTTCAAGCTCTATTGATGGCCAGCAAAGGCACACAAAGTCATACAAAATTTCATGTCCCATTAAACATGTTTACGGAAACGTGTGAGTTTTTTTCTACTTAAACGATAAGTTAGGACACAATGCACGTGCTACAAACATTTAGTGCTTAATTGTCAAAATTTTTCATTAGATAATTGTTGATGCCACAAGTCGTATAATTCATATCGATGAATGTGGCATAGGAACATCGATGAATTTGGCATTAAACTTAGGGATATTGATGAATGTGGCATTAAGAATAAGAACTTTGATAAATGTGGCATTAAACATAATGATCTCAATGAATGTTGCATTAAGCATCGGAGTATCGATGAATGTGGCATTAAACATAGGAATATCGATGAATGTTGCATTAAGCATCGGAGTATCGAAGAATGTGGCATTAAACATAGGAACACAACATATGATTTAATTGGGCCTATAGAGTCTGTGTGGATCAGTGAGGAAAAGACTTTCTAACCTACCCTCATTAAGATCAAAACTCATGAAACTGACATTTTTGCTGATAAATTTCCACTACAGGTAACTACTGCACGTGCTAACTGAAGCTTTTATTGTAATTTGAGTTCATTGGTAGTTGTCGTATAAGACGTGTCAGCAGCAGCATTAGTAGTTGTTGTTGTTATTATAATTATTATTTTGATTGATTGATTGATTGAGTGACTGGTTGATTGATTGATTTTGTTCGTATTTTTATCACATCTTTGCAACATTAAAGTAATAATCTCTTGTTATTTTTAGGTTTTACTCATTTGGTAACTTTAAATCTTCATGGATATGACAATACTTTGATTTTTTTGTTCCGCAGCTGGTGGGGTGATGAAGAAATGTTGCGTAAAGGTCTTAAGAAACCAGAAAGTTCGTAACCTATTCCAAACATTTTGCAAATAAAGCATTTCCGAATGCATGGGGCATTGATATGACTCGGTTTTCAGATGATACCTGGTCAGTTCTTTTCAAACTTCCGCACAGTAAGGTCAACAGGCTGCACATGCATGTGGGTGATAATGCCACAGCAATGGGGGGCCAGCAAGCTGCACGTGCTTGATTGCGATCATGCTACAGCAATGGGGGCCAGCAGGCTTCAAATGCTTGTAGGTGACAATGCCACAATTGCTCCATACTTGCAATATAGGTGCGTGCATATTTGTTAAATATCATTGAATGATTGTTTGAGGACATCTTTAGGTGAACTAATTGTACGAAAAGGTTAATTGATCTGTTAAAATGTTATTCAAGTAAATATAAGCAAGCGCGTATATGCTGCTTCATGGTGCATCTCCAACTATTTGCCGTTTTATGGTAAATTTTATAGCTTTTGCTGCTCATACTCCTTTGCTATTGGTGGAAATGTATTTTTCATTGATATCAAATAAAATGAAATTTGGATGTTCTGCGTACTTTGTGTCGCTTACACCGATTATGTTAACGCAGCTACAATCAGAATGATGAGATGTTAGCAATGATAATAATAATAAACAACATAAGAATAAATCTTTTGCTTCTAATTGAAACGAGGAAGAATATTGCAGTTGCTGTACTATATTTGATCTGTGCAATATAATACATGCATATATTTCTTGAAGTGAAAATTGGCGACACAAATATTTGAAGCAGGTATCTCGACAACTTGTCATATAATAAAACTTTAAATATTCACCAAGAACAGTAAGCCATCAGAAAGTGTCTAAATTTGAAGTGGCTTGCCAAAGAAGAAGACAGAATTACTAGGTCTCTGTTAACGAGTATTTTGCAAACGTTCAAAACATATTTTTAAGCAACTAATTATTTTACTTTGACCGTCTATATTTTTTTCTAATTGTCTTTGGCATTAAAGTAATGGAATGAACTGACAGAAGAAAGGATAGACAACGAAATGTCACAAACCCTTCCATGTTTCGAAGTGCAACAATCACGTGTCAGTATACTTCTCTGAACTTTTAAACTTAAGAAAGGCGGTCCCAGTATCACTGCTTATTTTTTTTTTTTTATTTCGTCAGCACTGGAACCGTT
>JAECUM010050831.1:0-16055 GCA_016617855.1 Megalonaias nervosa | reverse complement strand
CTGTTTATCTTGAACAAGTTCATATGTATTCTGAAGTACTCGCGAATATTGTCCATGTATTCACTTTGATTAGTGTAGTAATGATCATTCATTCATCTTTTAATCTATTACATTTCTGGAGATTTATGTTGGTAGATGTTAATTATAACCAGATTCCACAATAGATAATGAGAAAACAAGAATAGAACACTAACAAGCAAAAATATCACAACTGAGCCACATCGCGTTTCTCAGACCATGTTATTAAGTTCAAAATTCAGTTATACACAATCAACATAAAACATTTGCATTCATAAGTTAACGTTTCTGTTGAAACATCGGTCTTTATGTATCCCTAGCTGGGTCACTGATAAATATAAGAAGAAATGTTACCATTGTAGAGCTTGTAAAGGTCAAGGTACGAAAATGAAATCTGCCGTGGTCGGGTTACGTTGTCGGGGCTACTCCCATCTGTTTGACTGGTGTGTCGATTCCCAGAGAAAATACAGCAGTATCAGCGAGGGGTGTCATAAAACCCACTACAATTGCAATAAAATCCCTGAAGGACTTCCACTAGATTGAGTGGATTCCCACTAAATGAGTGGAAAATCCACTAGACTGAGTGTACTTCCACTACGAATAGTGGTACTTTATGCCCTCCGTCCACATCCACTGGATTGAGTGGGTGATCCGTAAAACACGATGCATTGTACTATACCTCTCATACCCACGTTGTCTGGGGAGAGACTAGAACCTACGCGGCCAGAGGTGAGATGTCAGTGCTCTGTAAAAGCGAACGCCTTAGACCACTTGGGTACCCGGCTCAAATGGAGTAGTTCCATTTTGAACAATTATAACGTACAAAAGTAAACATACGACTTTTATTTGTATGGTATATCCAGACACACCTGCCAACTGTATATTTTAATAGACTCATTTCTCCCTCTCACATAAAGTATTGATACATAATCGTGAAGAGTTTCAACATCATTTATGTCATATATTGCCATAAAGGAGGAGAACGGTTTTATATGTTTGGATACATGTTGCCTTTTAACACTAGACGGGAATGTTCATTAAAGTATGTATCGTATCCTATATGGATATCATTAAATTACTATTTACATTGGTTAAATTACATTACCGCGTTACTGAAAATTGACATCAATTAATCTCACTGCGAAACCTAGCATTAGCTAGAAAAAATTAAAACCATCGTCGCAAGAATCTCGTGGCACGTGCAATGCAAACAAATAACGAATTAATACGAAACTAGTGCATCATTACTAACTTTTTCATGTATGTTCTCTCTTCAATTGTATTTTTGATTCACTTACAGGAGTATGTGTACATGACATATATATGATACAGTTTTCTAGGTTTGCATGAATGTATTTAAATAAATTTTGCTGAAGTCTTTATAAAATGGTTATAAATTGTAATATATTTATAGAACTTTTGCTAAAATCTGTCTACAATAGTTGTAAATTGTGACATATTTATATAACGTTTGCTGAAGTCGGTTGATAAAAAGTTCTAAATTGTGACATATTTAAATAAATTTTGCCGAAGTCTGTTCAAAAGTTATAAATTGAGGTTGATTTACGGATAGCAGGATATTCACTGGATACATTGATTTTAAACGCCATTTAATTGTCTAAATACAGATGTGATTTTATTTTTCATGCACATGATTTCAAAAGATTTATCAGAATAATGAGCATTAAAGATGACTGTCAGTTACAAATGAGAAAATATGAAACTTACAAAAATGATGTCTGTTTTCTTACAGCCCGTAACGTATTTCACGTGTTCGCTAATATTGGAAAGACCTATTAAGGTATTTCACGTGTTCACTAATGATTGGAAAGACCTATTACGGTGTTTCATGTGTTTACTAATGATTGGAAGTACTTTATCGATTTGTTTCAAAATCATATTAGTTTAATATACAACAGTAGCAAATAATCGACTGAATTCTGAAGTTAACTTTATAATGTATCTGGTTTCTTCCAAAACCTGAGTCGATAGCTCCAGCAATTTTCATTTTCAACTAAACTGTTGATTTTTTCTTAAATTTAGGCAAAGATTTGTTACTCATCGCCACATTTACGTATCCGCGCGTATTAAATCGACTTTTATGCTCTTTCGTTAAATACATTTCGTTACACACATTGATGTAGACTCCCTTGTGATTTTTGATTTAAAAAACAGATATGAAACACATGGCTTTTTAAACGGAATTGTTTAGCCAGTGAGTTCATTAATTATGATCAACCTTCTCGTGTGATGCAGAATTGTAGGTTTAGCGTACTATGTCGGGATACATGGCTTCAGAGCAAAGCAATATTGGGCTATAACAGCAAGTATATTGAGCACTTAACAAGAAACAAGTCATTGTAGCTTTTGTTCTAGAATGAATAAACGTGGGCATATGTAAGCGATATTAATCGATAAATATCGGCCTAAAGATGTTGGTGCCTTTCATAATATTAACTTGCAGTGAAAATAATATCATTCATATTCTTTAATATGTTAGCTTCCGTACTGACGAAGATCTTCGTGACGAGAAAATTGTACAGAACGTAATAAAGGAAAGTAACAGAGTTAAATTTTGGATCAAAGTGTGAAGAGTATCATGTATGCTTGAGAACCCCTAGCTACAATATCATTTTCCTGTAAGGTACATACAGGGTTTAAGTAAATGTTTATATTGGAGTAAAACGGTCACATGCTTAAATTCAAATAAATTGTAGACACTTCCTCGAGGTTTCACGTATGTATGTATGTATTTAGGTATGTAGGTAGGTAGGGTAGGTAGGCAGGTAAGTAGATAGGTAGGTAGGTATGCATGAGAGAGAGAGAGAGAGAGAGAGAGAGAGAGAGAGAGAGAGAGAGAGAGAGAGAGAATATAATTTTGAAACAAGAACTATGGCTATAAAGTTATCACAACATAATTTATTTTCAAAGCGCTACACCTTGGTGTGGGATAGGTGGCACCATCATTTAGAAGGTAATATACACCATCTTTTACGAGATGCTCTATTATGGAAGCTAAAGTATACTTTGGTCATGACTCATTACCGTTACAAAGCGAAGAATGATGGTTTTATATATATATATATATATATATATATATATATATATATATATATATATATATATATATATACGGTTTAAAGAAGCAACACAATATCTTTGTCAGGGAAATAGCTTATGAAAGCAGAACACGCACTCCAGACAATAACCGAAATGAACAAAACTATCCACATATTTGTATGACTGGAAATCTAAACATAATTGTTACAAAAGGAAAAGATATAAGACACCAACGGAGCTAATGACATCTAGTCTTGTATGGGGGGCAGGGTCCCAAGAAATTTGAAGGAACAAATTGGGAAAGCAAACCATTAGCATCAATATCATATAATGTCACAAACGTTGTTCAACTGCGTAAACAAAATAACAAAGTTTCCGCACGCTTCGAATTTAGGCAAGGTCCTCCACAGGGAACAATTAAATACATACACAAGGGCAAACACACACAAAATGTAACACGTATCGAACAATAATAGTTACATTCTGGCACAGAGAAGGAAAACAACTACCAAAGATAATGAAAATGTCTAAACTAAATAATAACATTACTAGAAATAGGTCCATGTCCATGATAGGATTCATTATTTATAACAAGAAACAAACGAAATTTGATGCAAGGTGTTAGCTGAAAAGCGGTTTTCTTTGGGGGGTGATCTTGTTATGTAGGCTATTGCTTGAATATCGTGTTTCATATGACGCCATCAACTGCGGTGCATTATTAGCTTATAGCTTCATATCCCTGATTAAGATTTGACCATTGCTTCTCTACACTAATTGCAATATATAAATCAAATTCTCTGAATTTATTTTATTGAATCTTTGCGGTAGTACGTTTAATCATTGCTTTAAATTTGTTATCGAGCATAAAAGTCAACAGATATGTTCTGCCATGTAGATATCCAAATGACCTTTCATGGCAAAGAACGACGAAGAACCAAATTCTGAGTAATGGAAATGCTATTAGATTTTGTTCAACAGACTGTGTGTTCCCTCTATGCTGGTACGTAAATTGAGCGTATTATTTATGGTGTTGTTTGTTTATTTATTCCAGAATTATTATTGTTTGCTTTAAATTGTATTCCATATTTAAATACAGTTCAAAATAGTGTCATACCAAGTAGGGTCAAATAGTGTAGATGTGATTTGATTAGGATTAACTAGGAAGTATGAACGCCACGACGTGTATCCATGATAGTTGAACGACCCTAGTTTGTTGCATGTTTATGTTTCATATCAACTTAATGAACAATCGAGATAGATTTTTTCGAAACCGCGTGTTTCTAATAGAAGTTATTATAAATAAAACGGTAAACGTAAGAGCGCAATTAGTGCCCAACATTAAAGTATGCAGACTTTAGTCTCCTATCTGCATCGAATGCCGTACAAGAAAACTGATATTAAGATACATTATTATCGGTTGTGACAAGCCATAATAAATGCTGAATAGAGGTTAGCACCGTCGACGTCACGCCAAGAACGGTTACTCTACTGATATTGACTGGATACCTTGTCACCGTTTAAACTCATAATTAAACTGCTATCATGTTTAATAAACCAAATGTCCTATTCGACATGTTTAATAAACCAGATGTCCTATTCGACATGTTTAATAAACCAAGTGACCAATTCGATATGTTTAATAAACCAAACGATCAATTCGATATGTGTAATAAACCAAACGACCAATTCAATATCTGTAATAAACCGAATGACCAATTCGATGTTTAATAAAATATTTTAATGCTATTTTATTATAAACCTTAGTGCATAAAATTTGACAAAACTCGTTGCGTCATGTAACCATCGAACATATAATTTTACTGAGACAAGAATGCTTTCTTTTCCGGTAGAAATAAAAATGGCCCTAAAAAGAAAGAACTGTTTGATAGTTTATATCGTCTCTGTAATGACCTTGTTTCAGGGAAGGAAAGAGAAAAATAGAAATAGAGAGAAATTATCGATTGTACAGTTAAGGCATGGGCAACTTCTTCCATGGCACTTGCCGGATTAGTGACTTTTAAAGTACCACAGTATGACGAAAATTAACGGATATAACAACGTCATTGGTCGAATGCGTGCTGGGCCGTTTGTTTTTGTTTTTTTTTTTTGTGCCCACCTCTGATCTAGACAAGCAATGAGTAAATATTCCTAACGCTATATAACATGTTTGTAAAATCTAATCTTGCAAGGATTAGTCAGTTGAACTGCAACACATATAGCATGTATACAAAAAAAACTCGTTTGATTTTCTTCGTGATGAGAGCTGTTGATATCTACACCACATGACACGAGACAGTTGCAAGCAAAACTCGTTCATGTCTTTAGTTTAATAGTGTAACCGGTTCGCATCTGCTTCACCGCGCTCACTTATTGGCGGTGGTAGTTGATGCCAGGGGTTCAATAGTTTTCTAGAATGGGGTTGTATTTTTTCAGCCAAATTCTTGATATATGCTTCTTGTAATTGTCTAACACTTGGTAATACTAATCCTGACAGACATTGGAATTCCTTTTTAACAGGTAAACCGAGGTCAAATATCTAACAGATGAAATGAAAGGAGATGAGAGATCCAAAGGGACAAACCTTACTGGACTTATTAACAGCTATCAAAACTTTTAATTACTTTCAACTGACTATCACCGTGTCTCATAACCGGAATGAACTGTCGCAGGTGCGAACAATTGCGGCTTTCACAGCTAAAGAGCTTCAAAATATGTCATCTCGCGATTACGGAAAATACATCAAGGAATTATCTTACAAAAAGTGCTTAAAAACCAAACCTTCGGATAATACCGATTTTCTACACATTTGACATTTAACGAATTCGGTTTTCAAAAGAAGTTCGATTTTGTTTAATCCTGCTGTGGGGTGGGACGGGTACACACATAATACGTAATTTAAACAGCCTCGAAGAGGTAGGAACTTATCCATAGGAGACAACTTTAAATAATAACAATTTAATAAGTTGATGGTATGGTATTATCATCCATTAACAAAGAACGCTTATTTACCAGGAGGTAATCGCATGACAAAAATACATGAGCTCTACTGAAGAACGATCACGGAAAGGAAAATTATTTAGATACAAGCAGTAGTGAGTGCACGTATATTTTAGAATTTTGGTACAGAAATAGCTTAACCCATTCTGTACCCTATAATTTTATAGAGAAACTTTCATTAGCCTATCAGAGAGACTAAGTAAAAATAATGTAGAGAACTTCCTTAATTTCACAGTTTACTAGTGGTTTAGATTTGGTAGTTGCGATAGGTCAATTCCTCCTATATCCCACGATTTTGATCTAGAATCACATGCAAATGATTCGAGCAAGTGTATAAAATCCCTAGTGAGCTTGTTCTCAGTGCGCGCGAGGAAGTGAAGTTACTATGATAATACACTGGAAAATTGATCAATATATACAAGAGCTCGGAATCCATTAAAATCTAATCTTAAACACAAACACCAAAGATGTTCTACCACAATGTTCATTATTTATAACTATTGTCACTTCACTCACTTGCCACTTAAACAGGCTACGGTTAAGAAATACGATCCAGACATGTGCACCTACAAGATGCGAGTTTTAGGTGTTTCAAAACCATCTCCGACAGAACTAAAGATAATTCGACCATTTACTAAATTAATCTTTTCTTCCTTTCCTTCGCTGATTTATACGTTTTCAAAATACGCCTCATGAAGTTACAAGGTGTGGTAGTATGGGCACATCGGCGATTTGTTCATCTACGTTTCATTTTTATTCAGTTGTACTGTCAGCATAACCATTATCAACTTAGTTTTTTATTATCGCAATCGACCTACCAGAGTATCGTATTTCCCCCTTTTTTGCTAATCACGGTCAGGTTTTGTGTGACAGCGCCTCACAGCCTGGTACGGTATCTTGAACGTACACGTTGGACGTTTTTAATTTTCGAGTTCAATCTTAAAAAATCACAAGTTCACCCGGGTAAACGTCAGCAACAAACCGGCTGGTAAAGTCAGTCAAATCTTCTGTGGCGGTAAACCTGCTTAGATCTACATCCGCTCCGAATCTAGCTGTGTATTATCCGTATTAATATACATTTTGTATACTGTTAAACGTACTTTAACGTAAAATCATCAAGCGTTTGCGGGGTATGTGAACGCTCAAGTGCATGGAACGCTTTAGCAAGATGTTTAGTTATAGTGCCATCCATCTGAGTTTGCAATGGCAGTATTGAATAAAACAGCAGCAGAAAACTGTCCTACCGAGTCACCGCCTCTAGTGGAATGGTCACTAACCTCAACATGTGGTGCAAGCCCATAGAAGTCAAAATATCAAACATGTTTGGGTGTTTTTATGTATGCAACCCAATGTGTTCCAGGTCCCGTTCTCGAGTCAAGGTTAACAATTCCGGTTTCTCTTGTACAAGGAACCATCACTTGAGGGCCTTTGATTCTCAATTCATCTGGGATAAAGACACCTTGAATATGTTGAACTGATTGTACCATCGCTCGTAAATCACAGTTGACCTTCTGCGAGTTGTACCAGGTGGTCGAATACCTCTTTATGAGGGCATTCTGCGCGTTGCTCCTGGTAATCGGATACCCTTTAAAGTTTTATTAGCTTACGAAATGCTATACAGCCTCCTACCGCCTTTTGAAAGGATATTATGGATGCTTTTATGACAGCCTGTAACGCTGCCGCTTAGCGATCACTCATTTACAATTGCATGATCTCTGTCACCGAGATGTTCTTTTGTTTAGCCGCATTAAGGTGATTAAGTTGTGTTTGGGTCAATCACACGTAAACGTTTCATGAGAACGTTTTATTGTGACTCCGCAATCTCTTTGTTCCCAATGCTACTTTGGGTTAAGACGTACGGAACTTGCCACTATTTATACGCACCGTAGCTTGAAATGCCACAAACAGATGTTTTGGTATTCTGATACTTTGTTGAGTAGTTATTTGCCGTGAAAACTGTTGAATACTGCTTTCTATCGAGTCTGTGGTGAATGTGTGAAATGAAAATGGTTGTGTGCCTTAAGAACTCATAAACGATAATAGACGCGTTTATGCAGCCATAAAGCGATTATCACAAGCATTCTCAATCTTAATTTCGACAAAACAACTTTGCCATCAGCAACACCACCAACAGGCCAAATTGCATCATTACTGCCAGGATTTCGAAACAATGTGTCTCTCTGTTTGTCTTCTAAAATGGCCTTGCGAACATCTCTTCAAAACACAAATATGTGATTGAGAGGAATAGCACACGAAAACGATAATGAACGTCCTTTAATTTGTCCTCCAAGTTTATAGGCTAAGTTTCTAATTTGTAGAGCGACGCCGCCAGCACCATATCTATCAATACAATCAGCGCATTGTTGAGGCAATGAAATCTGAGCATGTTGTTGGTGCTGGAAAGGCTCATTATGAGCAGCATTTTTGTTTGCATCAATATGACACATCATATACGGGTCAGCGGATCTTGCATAATCATCACCGTATCTGACAAGTCCGAGAAATGTCATAGTAATGTCAGCTTAGCTCAAACATGCTTTGATTTCCCTACCATCGACGAAAAAATAATCTAAGGTTTTCTATCGATTTCAAAGAAAGCTTCGCAGGGACGAAAATACCGAGATGTGTGTGTCCGTTAGATTCGATTCGATCACGTTGATTTGGATATTTAGTCGGGTACGAATAATACTGAAAATCGTGTTTTACCTTCAAACGCAAGTACATGTCAAACGCGGGAACACAAACTTCCTCAAATTTTATCATTGTTTTTACTTATACATTATCGGTCTCGTTTAGTAACCTCTTTTGAGACGGTTTTGGCTTCAAGTCTCACGTCCAGCTTTCATCAGGCAAATCTAGGCTTAGTCCACGACTGTAATCCCTTCCCACAGCCGCATTTGCAAGCATTGAATCAGCTAGATTGCAAGTTGCATTCTCGCTGTCCATCAAAATATAACTCATTTTGGCTTAAAGGCTTTTGATGGTTCTTGAGTCACCAGATATCGTAATCGATCTCGAATCGATTGAACCGCTGGCAATCCTGGACTTTTCAACCGATCCTCAGCAACGGCTTCCATGTTATCAACAGACTGCATTGCAACTTTTTACCAATTGGTGCAGCACGCGAAGACATGGCCGCAAATACCTTTGGTGCGCCTGTGAACAATTACTGTACAACACCACCATTTCCGGAATATGTTATGTAAACTGATTTTCTAACGTTAACAACACGCATTGGTCAAGCTTCCCATGATTGTCTTTGTAATAAACACCAGATCTATCATTAATATACTGTTTTATTGTCAAAACCACCCTGCTCAAGTGTAACACGTGCCGATCCTGGTCACATGGAGTAAAACGAATATGTGTCAACCGGGGATTGTGGCATGGACGATACATTAGTGCCGGGGAGATAATCAATATCAAATCACCCGGTTCTACATTTGCTGCAAACCCTATTACGCTTGTGTTGTTGTAGCTGAATCTTCATAACTGCCACAGAGTTCATCATTACTTTCGCGACGACTGGCATTAATAGTCATCATTGGTGTCGCAACATTGACATTGATGTTTTCAATAAATTCATGCATCAACGAGCGAAATATTCCTTTGTTCATGATGTTTTTTGTGAGCAAGCGCTGAAAAATTAATGCGGCCTTATTAATGGGTTCTGGTGCATTGCTACCAACACGAACAGATCCCATTAGTGTTTCTAAAAGATCCACGAGTTCGTTTACTTGTTGTTGGTCACACAATCCAGCAAGACCTTCTCCCACGGGTGGGTTTTGCTCTAGAACTTTTCACGGGTGGTTTCGTATGGGCCAGTGACACCTATTCATCTTTTTTCACTTTTTCTCGCCAATTCTGCTTGTGCCTTAAATTCTTCATATAATTGTTTACCTTCTTCAACATTTTTATTGTTTATTACATCAATCGTGTGTTGATATTATTGCCATATAGAACCTACGGCTTGTTTCTCTCCAGTAATCTCACTTATTCCACTCATTATTCAAATTGTAATCACCTGAGTCATCGTTATTTAGCATGAACTCGTCCCAATTCGGTCGTCTTTTATGACTGGCATGAATGGGATCTTTAAAATCCACTGACGATCTTATTTGGTGAATAACTGCTTACGCGATTTCAACATTGAACAGTACTTTGTTGATGAAGGCTTTGAAATATTGGCCAAGTGCCTCTCTGACGTCTTCATCGAGTACTTGGGTGTTTATACAGTCACACCAACAACTTTTCCATTTCTCATATATCTTCTTTGGTCACATCTAAGTCTTCTTGAAATTTTTCCATTGGTCTGGCATGCTTTCAGTGGTTGCCACGGTTGTCCTCGTAGATTTCTTGATATCAATGGTGAGTTTAGTTGTCTTTCTAACTGGATCAGGTTTTCGTCAGTTCCTGTTCATGATACCACCTTTACCACAGTTGCTAGTGTGACCTATTTCATATCCTTAATACGTTAAGCAGTTTCTGCAATTTTTGATGAACTATCTTGTGTTGGTTTAATCAGCGGTGCAAATATGTTCGTTTGAAGCCCTCTTTTAGGTCTTCCTGTGTGTAAAATATTTTTGACACCCTTGCGAAATTGTATATTTTTTTTTAATAATTATTGAATTCCTTCATCCAAACCGGCTTGATATTTTCCAGACGTTTTGGTCAAATCAATAGTGTGGAATCAATATGCTTCCTAGGGTGACCACTGCATACATTTCGAAACTCTACCCGCGAAACGTTTGCGGCACACCAAGTTTAATGAATATTCGGAAAACCATGAGTGTCAATGCTCTGAAATATCATTAACATGCTGAAGCTGCCGTTTATTATTTTAGGCACTTGTACGTATCTTTGAGTCACATATATCACGTCTGGGTTTTTGTCAACCTCGGGGAAAATATTTTCGCGGGACTGATTCGGTGTTCACATCGTTGTAAAATACGAGAATATTTGCACATGAATCAAGGACTTCATTGGAAGGAGCTTCATCGATTCCGGAACAGAAAACAACGGCGGACGATTTACCACTCAACGATTACAGAAGATCAACCGTAAAATCTTTGAGAATATCATAACACGGTTGATCTTTTGCCGATAGCTCAATCACATACAAGCGATCCCACGTTAACTTCTCATAATTAGATTCAACAACAGCTGAGTTTTTCCTAATCCCGCTGGATCAATTGATCAATGTATAAACCGTGTTTGGAAACAAGGAACCATGGTTGGGTTCTTTGAGCTATGCCTGAGTGGAGAAATCAATGGCCGCAGAAACATAATCATCGTTGATACTTTTCAAAATATCTTCGTTTTTCTTTTGTCCTTTAGCCATATCAAATGTCGAAACAATTGTATAATTGTCGTATAATACAATCATGTATTCATATTGTGTCCTATGTGGAATGATTAGTACCACAAATACAACTCGAATCGGGAACTTGTGTTCGATGTGCAGCAAAAAAGTTTACATTCATCAAGCCTTCCAGGACTAATGGTGGACAGCAAAGCCGTCTCGCTAGAAAAAATAAAAGAAGAAAAAAGAAACAACAACACATAAGAATACAAAACAATTCGACAGCAGCGATATCGCAACCGCGTTAGCGGAATTACCGAGAACACATTCCTGGATACAATTACACTGGGCCTGGTTAAATCATGTCAATGCCACATATTACTGACATGATCCTAGCTGTAAGCATCAAAGGATATTCGTGCACGTCAGCCTGCAGTTATAGATCTCATTCATGACCTGAGTATAATCAAACTTACGCTCGGAGAACGAATAGACAGATGGATCATCAAAGACGGCATAAAGGACAAGAGTCTCACTGGTGGACAAAGTCGACTCATTCGAGGTAAAATATATTGATATAATGGTTGCTGAGAAGACTTTATCCAAAATATACTAAACTCATCGCGGTTATTGTACATGTGAAGCAGCCGTTGAAAAGTTAGCAAACGCAGGAAAGGTCACCCCTTGGTGTTTCTCGAGCGTGATTTGCCAAACAAGCGCTGTAGCAAATTTACCTGCCTATACCAAGAAAATTTACAGTGGTTGGTTTGATGAGAAAACTCATAACGAGGTTCATAAGGATGATCGTTTATTTCTTCCATATGACTGTGTTCGCTGACGCGGGTTGTAAGCACGGACATACAAGTAAATGTTAACCATTGTTGATGTTGTCAGTAAATACAAGGATGAGGAGCCGTTGACTTCAAGAGATTCGGCGATTCCCGAGGACAAACGCAAACTTGTTTACGCAGGCGGACCGTTAACGCAGCCATAATTAATGCAAGTTGATCCAAGTAAATAATTTGTCAGATCTTTTACAGCACTGTTAACAAAACAACGTGTAAGGGTTCGTGTTGGACATATAAACGTACATCGCGACGAAGCTATTGTAGAACGATTTAACCGAACACTTGCCAAACCTTTTAATTCGCGCATAAAATGTTAATGAGATCTTGGAGTGCTAGCAGTCGGAGGTGGGGGAGGGGTGGGGGTGGCTACCTCCCTTGAAGTGATCTCGGATCATAAGAATGGGTATCGCGACTGCCAATAGTCATACAAGCTCTAAATAATGAAAAAAACCCCCACTCACAACTGGATTAAAATCTGATTATGCGATTGGCAAAAGGCTTTCACCGTTATTTATGAGACAATTTTGCTCAATATTTATATACCCCAAGGGAGTTAGAAGGCGGGCAATGTCGCACTTCTGACCCAGCATGGTCCATCGATGTAATTACAGTTTCTGACTGAATTGATTTTCCATTGTAGCCAACACATTACCATTTGGCGGAAGTGGATTATCTTCGCTAGACAAGGTTCCGATGTGTTAATCCTATCTACACCTTGGCGGATCGATCAGATATTTGAGTTCTTTGTCATAGCGTCATCTCATGGATTTCATGAGTTTTCTCCCTTGATCTTTAATGCCCACTAACCAACAGCGTGTAACAGCGATGCATTCGTACTTTGTACATCGGCCGAAAATAGTGGAGGTAATTAACTTGAAAAGGACACTTTATAAGTTTAACATCGAAAATATGACTACTTACCAGAGAAAAGCCATTTCAGGTGTATTTGAGGAAAAGGATCTATTTGTACAGACACGGACCCGACCAGCAGTGGAAAATGTCTTATTTATCAGTCTATTCCAATTGTATGCTACCCTTCTATCGATCATGTAGGAAGAGTGTTCAGATTTGAACAACTTGATTTTGATTGCATGATGTGGCTTTAACGTAGCGTTAACAATTTTCCAGTCATGTCGCTACGACGTTTTTATTGTAACAATTTATAGTGATGTATAGCACTGTGGCATCATGTTGCAGACATGTAGCGTCATATCCCACCCTCTCACATTATCCTGACACCAGGTCGACCAGTTCAAACAATAACCGCATTGTGATGAGCGCCAAGCGAGGCAGCTGCTAGTACCATTTTTATAAGTCACACACTCGACCAGGGTTCAAACCTGCGACTTCCCGTATCAGAGGCGGACGCTCTAACCACTTAGGCCACAGGAGCGGAAGCTTCAGTTTAGATTTTGTACTATATACAGCAATGAGTCCACCATCGAAAATCGTCTGGAATTCAAATGCTGGGTCAGAAATAAGCTTTTCGAAGTTTACCTTGTTTACTGTGCCTCTAAAACATGACTCGAATTCGCTTTCGTTGGATCTTCTTTCTTTTCCCGCATAGGAAATTATTCATGAGATTTAAAACGTCTTTATCAAAATCAGTTTTTAAATTAGTTCACATATTTGTATTCTTCTATACGTAAGGAGCCATCCAAGCTTGTTGGTGAAATCGATGTACCTGATGTATTTTACTTGCATGTAATCTTAATTGGAAATACGACAAAAGTCAACATCAAAGACGCAGCAATAAGTTGCCTCAGAAAAGTTATTAACATTATCAAGTGTTATGGTTATGTCTGCCGCCGAATAGGGCTGTTGTCTGATATATTTCTATCTAACCTCGAGCGACTTAAGAAACACCCCAACGATGTTTGGGCCGCTTGAGACCTGGGCGGGAAACAATATTGGCGGCTCAGGTATTCCGTCGCTTCTGGCAAAAGGGTAACAAAATCCGCATGGAATTTGTTTTGCAACTTGGAATGTATTTGTTTTGTTGTTGGGATCTTCATATTACACTTTTAAATACTCAAAGTCCGCAGACGATATATAGTACTTTCATATTATTAGTAAACTTTAGGATCTTGTTACTCGGTTCTGGTATAATCGAACTCCATGAAAAGTCATGGTTGTCAAACAAATGTTGTGTCATAGATATGTGCTTGCAATGTCTGCATGGAAATTTCTTAACCGTTAGTTTGCCGTGTCGGTTAAGCAAACGGGAAATATTTATCATCCATACGTAATGAGATTAGAACTCTTAACCAATCATACGTAATGAGATTACGACTCTTAACCACTTATACGTAATGAGATTACAACTCTTAACCAATCATACGTAATGAGATTACAACTCTGAACCAATCATACGTAATGAGATTACAACTCGAACCAATCATACGTAATGAGATTACAACTCTGAACCAATCATACGTAATGAGATTATAACTCTGAACCAATCATACGTAATGAGATTACAACTCGAACCAATCATACGTAATGAGATTACAACTCTGAACCAATCATACGTAATGAGATTACAACTCTGAACCAGTCATACGTAATGAGATTACAACTCTGAACCAATCATATCGCTCAGTAACAGCAGATTAGTCTCTTTCCAGAGAGTTGTAACATCAATATATTCCAGAAATAATATTTTATGAAAGTTGTCTAGCGTCTCTGCCTGGTTTGTGTGTTTATGGAAGTATACCACGTATTGGATTTTCTAATTCACCCATACGATTGCGAAACTTAAACAAGGATACTTAATAACTGCGGTTCTTTTGCGGCAATCTCAGTAGCATTGGTATGTGTAATACGGTTCCTGCGATTTAGTTCACGTACATACTCAACGGCATCGGCAGCAATAGAGGCTGCAATACGTTGACGATGATTTTGGTCGTTCTCAACCAAGTATGCAATTTCAGCTGATCGGTCTCATTGAGGAAGTTTGATATTTAATCGTGCTGCAGTTCACGTAGCTGTGTTAACAGTCGGGCAAGGTTGAACTAACAACGTAATCGTATCAGCTTTTCTTGCGCGTTTTGATATTTCTATCTCACGCTCATTTCAAAATTGTTTCAATTGTTCTGCTGCAGCTTTGCACCCTGCTGTTGTTGTTGATAGTTAACCAATATCAATACACAAATCCAAAATATACGTTAACTCACACTACTCAAGTAGAAAATTGGTTTGAAATTGTATATGTTGTTTGGAAACCATTAAACAATAATTAACATAATAAGTACGATCATACTTTTGGCGTCAGACAGCACCCCCAAGGAATATCGAGGGAATCCGAAGGCGGTATAGCCTTTCCAGATATGAAAATTTTTCCGGGGCAGAGTAGCACAATGCATGCCAAGGATTAATATTTTAACAGGTGTCTCATAAAACAGGGTTTTGAATGGAATTTGGACAGCCTGTCTTAACTTTAAATATCCAGTATAAAACCTTTTCTGCAGAATTGTTCGTCCCCTAGAGAAAGTATACGGTTATTCGTAATAATAATAATAATAATAATAATAATAATAATGGTTTTGGATGTTCAGATTGCAGGCTGTATTGGAATGCTTGACATAAAATCACTGCTTAAATCAATGATATCGCAAACGACAGTCGATTTTGTCTAATAAGGCCCACCGCGAAGTCAGCAATACCCCCCATTTTCGTTTTTTTTAGTATATTTTTGCACCTGTTCAATTTTCCAGTGTATTGAATAATTTGGTACTGACTGTCACATAATTGTCATAATAATTGTGCCTAAACAAAATGGACCCACCAACACCTGAAACAATTCAATAGATAGAAATTACTATATATAT
>JAECUM010050830.1:0-21331 GCA_016617855.1 Megalonaias nervosa | reverse complement strand
ATAATCGAATCAGATGATGCACATGATAAGACAGTAAAAGTAAATTCGTTTTCTAATTCTGTGTATAAAACAATCACGTCAACTTTTCCTTTTGAAAATATAAATGATTTAAAAAGTTACATTACAGTGGCGACACAAACGGGGATAGAGAAAGAGATAGAAAATAAAGTCAACACAATCAGTAGTCGGTACGAGCACTCTTTTCTCTCAGTACAAAGAAACAGTTATTGAAAAGATCCCCTCTCCTTTAAAAATTTATACACAATTTGCACTTTGTAAAAATTCAAAGGGGAGTGGATGTTACCGAGTTTTTCATTTCACTGACGGAAACAAGAATGATTACTGTACCTTTGACATTCAAAACAATGTTTTTAAAAAAAAAAAAAACCAAGAAGAGATATAACATCATCCAATATTTTGCATCTGATATTCAAAATTACATTTATGCACTACCCGGATTATTTCAATGAAAGTCCTATCTCCATGTAAACTTCTGCACTCTCCAGTTTTTGTCGTCTGCTACTGAATCAAACGCCGGTTACACGAGCTTCACACTCATTCGGAGTACAATACAGAGTCTTCTCGCATTAATACACACCCACGTTCAGTTGTAATCTCGTGACCTCCTGTTCTATAAGAGCAATAGCCAAGAACCAGACTATTGGCTTTCAGTTTGTCCGAAGGTGCTCTATTGGAGTAGCAAAACGTTAGGGCTATTATATACGTCCAGTGTCTTCGGGTTTGAAGTGATGATATATGTAGTCAAAAAGGGTAGACACGCTAAATCTAGCAGATTGCAAGATAATTACTGATACGGATATAGTATGATACCATTTTACTTTTGGCTAGTGAAAATGTTCTGGGTGTTTTGCTTTGTGTTGATCAGCTGATCGATGAGTGAGAAGTAACTAATGTCAAGCAGAGGCAATACAGTTATGGCAAGTCGTGTACGACTCGCGCTTGGATAGTTTGTGAAAGTGGTCATAATAATACAGACCCTTCCTTTGGCAAGTTGGTCACACGATAGCGAGACTTCGGAGGTCGCCAATGGGGAATAAGAAATCAATATTGTCATAAGAGAAAAAGAAGTTCTTGTTGAGATTAACCCCCACCCAAAAAAACAAAAATAAATAAATAAATAAATAAATAAATAAATAAATAAATAATCAAAATTTGAAAGTATCACTGAATGGGAGGCTAGATAGGATAGACCACAAATTCCAGAATCTGTTTGCTGACATAAAAAAATGAACTAGAAGATCTCAAAGTAACTTCCAATATTGATGACATGATAAAGTGGAATTGATGAGGTAGATGACAGATTCATTGTGAAACCATACACGAGCTAGAAAGTGGACATCAGTTTAGAGGCACATGGATAGCAAAAATCAAGTGGAAGAAATGCAAGCCTCAGACGAAATAGAAAAACTTTAACAAAGGCTACTGATATTAAAAATGCACAGCAAAATGGTGAATATTTTGTTTATGAAGGACATCCCCAGTGCTCAGAGAATATATTTATTTACAATGTTGTTCGATATTTCTTTAAGGAATCAATCTATTTAGAGTATGAATATGTTGAAAATATGTGCTTTGTACTTGGCTGAAAGACCACCCTGCTAGAAACAAGGAGCAACACCAATAATAGTGCAATTGTAAGGGGAGGGAAGTAGTGTTGAGCCAACAATTTGGTGAAAGGCCTTCACATGCTACAAATTTACCTTTGACAAACAAACAAATTTAATTTAAATTTAAATTTACAAATTTAATTGGGTCATAAAAAAGCTAGTGACTGTTTGACAAATGAGTTATATGTTAAGAAATGTATCTAATGGGTTTTTGGAACAAAAATATGACTCTTGAATCTTGAAACTGCATCATCTAGAGAAAAGATTATTTTTTGCTCATATGTTTCTTCATATGGAAATAGTAAAATATGGCACAATAATATGCATAGAAGTAAGCCATGCACTCTATTTACGGTAGATATAGTTCTTGTAGAAATAAACCATACTCTCTATTTATGGTAGACATAGATTTAGTACAAGTAAGCTGTACTGTCTATTTACCGTAGATATAGCTTTAGTTGAAGTAAACCATACTTTCTATATAAATTTCGTATAGAAAGCTTTTATCAGACAAACATTGTAAAGTGTGCAGCATCCTATGTGACAACATTGTTTCATTTGTCAGTAATTTTGGATTGGTTTATCGCATAGACGGGTTTAGATTTGTATAACCATTGGACACTTTTGAGTGTATTAAATGCCCTTATCAATGTAGTGACAAGGCTGAGCACAACTAGGGCAATATCTTTAAATCATGTGCAATTTTCTGATAATTGTACGAACCCCTGTGTGTTAAATGGTGTCTTTTACAAACCTTGCCAATATTGTCCTGTGACTTTGATAGATACTGTTCCAGAGGAGCTATCCAGTCTTGCTAGAATGAAAGCACTTAACTATTTTCATTTTTCTGACGTTAAACCCTCAACAACAACATCTCACTGACGGAAATTTAAAGATATCTATCTACTGTATTGGACTAATTTTCCACATATTTTACCAAAGAAGAGCACGTTCTAAAGACCCCCACCCCAAGTCCATACTGTTCTAAAAGTATCGTACAGTTCCAGATAACATATGCTAAATACAATTGCATTGCCAGCCTTATTCTAAATATAGGAACATGGGCACCTGCAGGATTTTTTGCAGGGGGGTCAGGACTTTGTGCAGTGGGGAGTCAGGGTTTTCAAGGGGGTTAGTCAGTCACGGCCGTGAAAGTTAGTATAAGGAGCAGTCTGAAACTGAAGCTAATATTTATTAAGCGTTTTGAACAGCATCTTGCGACATATTTTCAGCTTCATTTGAATGATTAAACTTTTTGGAATATATATATATATATATATATATATATATATATATATATATATATGTTGAATATATATATATATATATATATAAGTATATATATATACAGTTGGTGCATGATTTCCAGGGGGGTCATGTGACCCCACTTGCCCCATGCTGCGGGCACCCATATATAGAAACATGCTACTTTCATAAATTATTTTTTTTTATTTTATTATTGGACTAGTCAATAAAATGATTTCCCACTTCCCATTGTCCAAAACAAAGAAATTTGCTTAACATGCTATAATTACAATCATCACTTTCCCATTCCAGGAAATATATAAAATGCTTGTTAAAAGTAATTATAATTGATAACTTGTGTTCCTATTTTAATACATTGACATTGAGGAACTTGTATACTTTTTAACAATACTAGTCGTTTTTTTAATATTCTCTCCTTAAAATGAACACTTAATTTTAAAGATTGGATTTGGTACAGGTAACTGACCTTATTGTAGAATTATTTGTAGATAGTTTTACTTTTTTGTCTCATTTTTGCAAAACCTTGCAAGCAACATGAAGAAAATCACTTCAGATTGACAAATCGAATTTGAAAGGCATATTATTATTATATTGAAATAACCTGAATAGACTTTCATGCCCTTTTGGCAAGTTTTCATTGTTTACACATTTGTAAACATTTGGGATCTGCAATCGTTTGACATGAACCTTGTAATGAAGATTAAGCTAAAATCACTTGAAGCAGACAATTAAAATTCAGTAGACATGTCTATAATATATAGAGGATCAGATTAGAATTCAGGCCATTATAGCAATTTGTTCCATTTTTCAAAACATAACTTGAATATTTTGATCTAAAACATGTTTATATTAACTTAACCGTGTATTGACTTTTAATTCCCATGTGATTTTCCAAGGTTTGTATAGAGTGCTCATTTATTGTAATGCACTCTACCTTCCCAGGAAACATGACTGTACCATCACTATGGTCTATGTTTCCTGCAATGAAACATGGATTGACGTCTCATGCCTCTGTGACTGTGGTTGAACTCCACTGTAATATGCTTTCCCCTTGACATGGAATATAACTCTGTGACCGTGTTTGAATAGAGTCCTGTTACACTGTAGTTTGCCCCTCCCCCCCCCCTTTACAGGAATATAACTATGACTGTGTTTGAACAGAGACCTGTTACACTGTAGTATGCTTTCCCCTTCAAAGGGAATATAACTCTGTAACTGTGTTTGTATAGAGTTCTGTTACACTGTATTATGCACCACCACACCACCCCTTTCACATGTAATATAAATGTGTAATATAAATGTGACTGTTTGAATAGAGCACTGTTACACTGTAGTTTGCCCCTCCCCCTCTTCACAAGCAATATAACTATGAATGTGTTTTAATAGAGACCTGTTACACTGTAATATGCAACCCAACACCCCCTCCACAACCCTTTCACAGGGAATACAACTATGTTTAAATAGATCACTCTTACACTGTAGTATGTTTCTTCCATCACAGGTAATGTAACTGCACCATCACTAGGGTCTACATTTTATGTGCCATGTTTGTCTATCTTTTGGCGCTAGCTGTATCTCATTATGGTGGTCCAATGTCTGCTTACAGTCAATAAAAAACATGTTAAACACTTGGAACTACTTTTCCTAATTTTTGATTATTTAAAGTTTCCATTTTTTTGTCAGTCAAATTTTGCAAATGATTTAAGAAATAAAACGTTTATGCCTTCATCTTGAAATCCATATCACAATAATTCATGCAAATTATTATCAATGTCTGTTTGCACAGCTAAATCAAGCAAAGGCAATATAGACTTTTACACTTAAATATCATTTTGTAAATGAACTGTGCCATGGCAGCTTTGGAATATTATCTACTATACACAACAGCAACAAAATGTGTAAAGCATCCATTCTTTTTTTTTATTTGCTTGATCTTGTGACTCTAAGCGATTTTTGAAAATTATATATGTCTCATCGTAAAAGGCACTTGCAGTTTTGGGGGTGGGTGGTTACATAAAACAAAAGGAAGTTATTAGGTAAAACATTTTGAGTGCTACAATACATAACAGTATAAACGTGACACTTCCAATGTGTTAACAAGCTATTGTCATTAGATAAATATCACATGACCATTTTATTTCCATCCTGAACGCCATTTCTTGTATCAAGTGTTCCAGAGCTGGATGCCTTTTTAAACATATTCCCTAAGTAAAACAGTTACAACATTGAACTGTGCAATATTAGATTTAAAGTCTTTCTTATCATTTACAATATGAATTTTGTATTTGATTTAAATCAGTACATGGAAAATCCGATGGCATTGCGCACTTCGGCCATTTTGTTTACATTAGTTACAGTATCCGTGACCGTTTTGAATTAGGAAAGGTCACAATTTCGTTGCGTTCGTAACATATTGTACGACAGGGAACCATTCTATGTTTTGGCTTCATTGTGACGTCATCAGTATATATTGACGTGTGAGCATTCAACGTTATAGTATCTAAAGGCCTGTGTTCCATCGCCGCAAGAAAAGAATTCGTGGCTTCTTCAACTAACGTATTTTGAAAAATCTTCCATTTATGCAAAAGACGCCACGGTATGCACTAAACGAGATCAAAAGTTCTAAATTGAGTGTGCTGCATTTATCAAAGGTGTGATTTTGTCTATTGGCATATTACTTCTTTTCTGTGACTGTTATTCTCAGTACAATCCAAGGCCAAGGTCATGTGGTCGTCAGGCTTAAATTACAGTGTTTATTCACAGATTGGATTGTACATTTTATCAATAACAAATAATTTGAATTTTAGATTTACGTGTTGGTATCGAAATAATGATTGAGGATCCTTTAAATAAATGGCATCATCATCGTCATTTTCATCGTCATCAAGTTATTTTCATCAATACAATCGTAACAAGCGGCACGATATATGGTCGTTGCCACTGAATGATTACTATCCTCCTCATCATCATTGTTATCTCAGTCATATACGATGATTGTTAGTTCTGTTATTTTCGTAATGTTGCTGTTGTGATGATGTGAAAGATAGTTCCAGTTGTTTTTCTTGCAGATATTGTATTTGTTTCCCTTGTTGTTGTTGTTGTAGTTGTTGTTGTTACGGTTAGTCTTATCCTTCCTGACTTTGTTTTTTGTTTCGGGAAGGGAGAAGGCGTTTTCTATAAACTGAAACTGTATTTATTATGCAGTTGGAAAGTGTTTCCAGGTATGTCTCGTGAGCAGAGGGCATGATTCATGATTTCCATGATTTAAATATGAAAATGTGCGTGAAAATCAATGTTCCGCTCATTCTTCTTCATTATATTAAGTATATTTTTTTGTCTCTAGAAAATGGTATTGTGTAGCGAATTAAAGATCAGTACACTTTCTGTTTACAAAACCATCTTCACATTTTTCTAAATACATGGTTTGGTTTGGTTTGGTGTTATACATTTACAAGGCACAACAAATACAAGTAAAACAAACCATCGGATGGATTGTTATTGATCTTCGTCTCAACGTCAGTCGTTTCTTATTGTAACCTAAATTCATAACAATAGTTAAGAGAGGATCCGGGTGGGAGTACGCGTTTGTAATTTAAATTCTACATACACCTACTGATGGTGGTCATTTAATCCTCAGACAACTTGAGTAACGCGTCTTCCCCATCAGCTATGAGATATATTGTAATTGAATGTGATGGTGTAATGTGAGTTACAGAAGAAAAAACCTGTTCCGTGCGACACTCATTTCTATAGTCTCCAGACAAAAGAGTAGCTTACGCAACTTCTTTTCTCATACTTACGAAATTTTCTAAGAGATGCTTTTGGAATGCGAAAGGTTTTCGTACACTTTAAGCCAACATTTTGTGCGCAAACTTGCGCTGATATGAGAAATGGAAGAAAATGGCCTAATGTATGTGGCTACAGAACTCGTTACATCATATCGTACAACACTAGGATACTCCATACACGTTCCCAATTTTCCATAATTGACGATGTTTCTGTCGAGTACACTTTTTTTAATTTTGTTTCTTTTGCAACAAAATGTAATTTTTTTTTTCTTCTATCTTCACTTAAAAACAGGATATTAGAATCTTCTCCCTAATCATTAAAATATATGCTGACGTTGCAAATAATGGAAGAAGTTTTTTGTCATTTCTTTGTTCTAGTTACAGTTTCTCTGCCATTTACTTTCATTTATCAGTCATCACATATCATTGTACTTTTAAATTTATATTATCACAACTTGAAAAATATTAATGATACCACAAATTGGAATTTTTATTTTTCTTATATTCAGCATTATTTGATATAAAATATTTTCACTAATAATGACATATGGAACTTAGATATTTTCACGTAACTTAAAAATTATAGGTACGCCCATTAAATTGCTAACATATGTCACCATAGTTGTTTTAGTTGTTTGTATGTATTGAGCACATTGACCTGTTCCTTTGATTTAAAGGTGCTAAACGCTCTCATTTTTATATTGAAAGGATGGTAGCTGGAACCGCTGTGCAGATTGCAGTTCCCAAAATATATTCATCTAAATCTTTGTCGTCACCCAGAACTACGCCGGATATTAAGCATGGAGTGGAAAGGAATATGCAGAAAATTGATTGTCCGTTTAAGATTTTAGAATAATTAGTAATACAGTTTTTTGTTTTTTACTTTGTTTTTTGACGCAAGGTTTAATCCATAGATAAATTTACAATGGATTGACGCAGTGTATAGAAATCCTCTACTCAAAATACGCTCTAATCCTGGATCACTCCTTTGTAAAAGAAAATACTCGAGTTCCTAGAGAACTTAACATTTTTTAAAAGTTGTGGAACTCCCTTCAATATCAGGGGCATTTCAGGATCCCATATTTTTCAAAATCAAAATAGAATCATTCCCATAAATCCATACCATGTCACGTGACCATAGCGATAATTCAGATATTGACAACTCATATTGTTACAAGAAGACGCTCTAGTTCCTAGACGCAAATATTGATCTTCATTTTGCATTAAGTAGAAAATAGCATGAAATATCATGCACATTCTAATCATGACTACAAACTATATTGTGATATTTTCAGATTTTTGTTTTCGAGAGGTGATGTTAATATTTCACGAGTTTAAAATAAAAAGAGCAATCTTAGTATTTTAGCGGAACACTCTCTCGGCTACATTGCCCCGAGAATCTGTATCTCGGGCCCTTTAGGATATATCTTGTATTTGGAGTGATATCCCGCTGAATCTGTCTGAGGACTGGCACCAATGAGTGTAACAGATTTCTACCTCAGCGGGATACCGTCTTATTCCTGCCTTCTTGTCGCCGACTGTGTCGCAGTCTTGGTCGCTGTCGCCGACTGGTCGTAGGGTCGCAGACTGGTCGCGGGGTCACAGACTTGTCGCCGACTGGTCTTCCTCTTGTCGCCGACTTGGTCACAAGGCTGTTGCTGAGTCGGGGACTGTGTCGCAGAGTCGCGTCGTTATCCGATCGAGATCAACAGAGAGAGACGATAGCATGAAATGATGGAAGAAGAATATTCTGCGTTTCTTGGACGAACCTTGTAGCGCCGGGCTTTTGGTCGACGAAGTACCTTGTCCCTAATCTTTTCCGATTACCTGGCCTGGGCCTCTACTGTCCAACGAAATACGACCAAGTATGCCTGCTCTGGCGGGGTGGTTATACTGCTACACTTGCAGGGGACGTCTTCACACTATACCGCTTCCTAACACACCGCACTAGCAGCCACAGTTGGTCCGTATATATACCCAGGCAGAATCACGTGACCCAAAACTAATATGTTAGATGGCACTACAAAGCCCGCCAAACATTTAAAATCAGAACATAAACTTGAACGAAACCAAATATTAAATAACGGAATGACAATTGAAGTCCATGGGGTTTCCTCGTTACAGTATTAAGCGATACTGTGAATTTGCTTTTAAGTTTGGATGGGATAAGAGTTTGGTCAAGGCTAGTTGTGTTACAAGTGTTTGGATAGGATAAGAGTTTGGTCAAGTCTAGCTGTGTTACAAGATTGGATGGGATAGGGGTTTGGTCAAGGCTTGCTGTATTAGTAAATAACATTCAGGAGAATAAACATGTTGACTTGTCAGTGTCAAACAAAAACGGTATTTTTCAACGTTTTAGAAAACATGAAGATATATAGCAAAAATGATTTCAAACAGTTTGCATAACAATCTGAGAGAAGGTGGAGTCTTCACTAAAAGTGTTCCAAGAATGTCATCAGGTGGATCCTGTGACTCCATGTATGCCCTCATTTCCGCTTTGAATTCTAATACTGCTGATGAATGACAGGATGATCTTCCTTTTGAAAATATGTTCGAGATGAATGAGAACAATTTGCAAGTTTTCCATCCCATATTTCATCACAGCTGCCTTCTCGTGAGAAAGGTGCATGTAGTCACTAACAAATATACTGGTTGAATTTCCAACCTGTGTCAGTTTGGGATATTGTTTACAATATCTGCAAAACATCCTTCCGACTAAGTCAATCAATTCATGAAAGGGAGAACAAATGTCTGTCTGTCATTTATGTTATATTTGACACTTTTGACACTTTTTGATTCCGTGGATTCCAGCTTACATATATTTGGAGAAATAGTTACTTCGTACTCCGTGGCAGTCTTACCTTTTATCTTTCCACTTTCAGGTGAAGTTTTTTCTCCGAATCTTACTAATTACCGTCGTTAAGAAAATAATTTAAGTAAACTTATTTTATCCACTGAATAAATATCAGTTTGGCTGACAACTATTTCTGAAGTGATCATGACAAACATTTTGTCGTTTAAACTGACAGAGACAGCTCATTAATTAGCGTAATTGTTTCGCTTTAAACGTAATATCGCATGTGGACATTACTTTTCTGTATAATCAATTGGAAACGTAAAGAATGATTCCTGTCATTTGGTCGGTTCAACAAGGAAACCAACGCTAATGTTGGCAAAGTTCCTTTTATTAATTTAATTACACTTATCGCTGGATTAAATTCAGAGCGAGCCGTATGGGAGGAACTGGTCTGAATAAATTCAGTACATCAACACGGTTTAAGTACTCACGGTACTTATTCAGTTCCGATAGTAAACCTATGCAAACACCATGATATTAAAAAATTAAATAGCCTAAATTTTCAGGGTGCTCATGATCAAACCTATATTTATCAGTGTAGATGAAACCTGGTTGGGAACTTCTGTGTAGAGAAAAGAATATGAGCAGCGGTATTTTCTGGACCTGCATGTGTTTGAACCATGTGCTTTCAATTCCGCACCAAAGAGTCAGATGCTAACTTTAGTAATGATTGTTCCAAACTCAAGACTGTTAAAGGACTGAAATTCCATCAATAGAACAATGTCTCTATTTTTTTCACTTATAACTAGGATAAGCTCTCAAAAGATTCTTTTTCCTAAAACATAACTTACATTATTAACCAAACCTGGCCAGCCAGACCCATATATACTCTATTGTATGTTCACCCATTTCCAGGCTGGTTCCCATTTGTTCATACAATTAGTACCGTGTGTCCTTGAAATACTACTAATCAATCATATCGGCTTTGATTTGATTTGGTGGCTTAGCCCGGAAATGCAGTCAAGCGGTAATAGAACGTGCGGACGTAAACTAGTTACATGAACTAGTTAACAGTGTCCACCTGTATGGGATTTGATTTGCCCTGACACATTACATTCAGTGATGATAACATTGAAATAAGGAGCGTCAGTTTTGAAAGCAAGATTGTAACACTGAAATAAGCAGCGTAAACCCCGATAGTACGATTACTAACTTTGAAATAAGCAACATCAATCATGATGCGAAGATTGTTTACATTGAAATAGCAGCGTCAACCCTTGTAGCACGATTGTTAATACTGAAATAATCAGTGCCAACCGAAAGCTCTGATGGCCTAAGTGTCTGCCTCGGATGCCGAAGGTCGCGCATTCGAACTCCGGCCGAGTCGTACCAAAGATTTATATTAAAAAAATGGTACAAGCATCTAGCTTGCTTGGCATTCAGCATTAAGAGGTTAGTGTTAGGATTGGTCGACCTGGCGTCATGATAATGTAACTGGGTGGGACATGATACATTTTACAAGATCGAGTTAGAAAGACGAGCCACCGAGAAGAAAACATTATTCCTTTGAAATAAATTACGGCAATAAAATATATGGGCAGCAGTAATAGGGACTTAGTTTTTGAAAGATAACACTTTCCTAAAGAGTAAAGCTGTAAAACAAAATGATGTGAAAAGATGGAGGGGAGGACAATTTGTACTGATCACAAAGCAAGACAGAAAACAGAAAGTAAATCCATCAACATCAAATTTTAGAAAAAATGATAGCACATACAAAAGACCATAACAGTGAAACAGAAAAATGGTACACATGAACTCACGTGATAAGGTTACTACAATGCAAGCAATGTTCTAGTATGGTAATACATGACATCACATTTACACAGCAAAATGGCATACATGAAAGCACTTGATATAGCTACTACAATGTCAGCAAGGTCCTTGTATGGTAATAAGTGACATGAAAAGTAACTGACATAGCATTTAAAAATAAGAAGTTGTTTCTAACTCCATCTCAAAAGATGCTGAAAAACAAATACAATGTCAAATACTACCAGCAGGTTCACCAGATTTTGAAGCAGATAAAGAGCAATGAAGATCAAACAGATGTTGCTGCGATCATGAGGAGACTTTAATATCAAACTTCGTTTAAGGAAAATATAGCAGTGATATGCACTTAGTCATCTATGCATGGAAGATCAATGTATTTACAAACGTAATGCCATTTTCACAAAGGAAATATAGGCGAACATTGTAAAACTCTGATTTCTTGATCTAAAAATGGACTACGCTTTAAAAAATAACTAACCAGTGCATCCCCCTACAACTGGCTCTGCATTTCGGTTTAAAGTTATAATGTTCCTTTGTACTGCAACAATATTCAACGAGATAAACCTTTAATATATCCAAACACAAATTTTCATATGCTGACCCGGGTAGTGGTGGGGAGGGATATGTGAAAACGAATATTGAGACTTAATGGTCGCATTCTTTGATTTGTAAAGTCTTACTATTGCTGCAATGTACCATGCTATTGCATTTCACTTGAATGCTACAGTGTACCAGGCTATTGCATCTCGAATGATACAGTATACCAGGCCATTGCATCTCATTTGAATGCTACAGTATACCAGGCTATTGCATCTAAGTTGAATGCTACGGTACGTCATACTATTGCGTCGCAGTTAAATGCAACAGTGTGCCATACTTTTGCATCTCTGTTGAATGCTACAGTATACCAGGCTATTGCATTTCAGTTGAATACAACAATGGTCCATGCTATTGCATCTCAGCTGAATGCTACAGTATACCAGGCTATTGCATCGCAGCTGAATCCTAAAGTGTGCCATGCTATTACATCTCATCTGAATTCTACAATTTGCCATGCTATTGCATCTCAGTTGAATTCTACAATGTGCCATGCTATTGCATCTCAGTTGAATTCTACAATGTACCATGCTATTGCATCTCAGTTGTATTCTACAGTGTACCATGCTTTTGTATCTCAGTTGAATTCTACAGTGTACCATGCTATTGTATCTCAGTTGAATGCTACACTGTACCATGCTGTTGCATCTCAGTTGAATGCTACAGGTTACAATGAGATTGTATCTTAATTGAAAGATACAGTTTGCCGTGCTACTGCATCTCAGTTGAATGATCCAGTGTACCATGCTATTGCATCTCAGTTACATGCTACAGTGTACCATGTTATTGCATCGATATTCAACAAGATAACCATTTACCATATTCCTCCCATGCTGATGGTGGATGACTGGGTTGGTGGGGATTATACAAAAACCAGTACTGAGAAATGCAGGTTATTGGAGGCTTAAAGGATGGTACTGCTAGAAGTCTCTAGGCGTTGTTTATGGAAAGGCAGCCTCTCCACTAGTCTAAAATAACCTCCAGAAATTAAAGACACCGTTTCATCTTTTTCATCTTTAATATTTTGGGCATACTAGAAGTCAGATTGGCACCATATTCAATTTGGACCGACACGATAACGTAAGATGTCTTCTGGTAGAAACCAAAGTTGATATGATTTTCCTTCTTGAAGGCGTAACGATGACAAATTGCAACCATTTTCATTCAGATCTGACTGGATATTATAAGATACTTTAGTGAAATCCCATGTCCATTCGGGAGGAGTGACCATTAAAAAAATTTCAAGATGATAATTTTGGCGGTCATATTCTTAGTCAGATAGGCCCCATTTTTTAAAGATCAAATAGATGTCATAAGAAGTCGCATGATACAAATCCCAGTGTGGATACGACCACCTGTTAGAGAGGAGTTCTTGTGGGTCTGACGCTATGTTTCTTCAGCACATAATAGACTATATATATGGTGGCTTGTATATTTGGTGGAGGAATAACCCAAAAAGTCCCAGGGAAGGACAACCGAACTACGGAAAAGTGCTGGCAAGTCTTCTCACGTACCCATGTTAGCCTATCCGAAAATCGAATCCAAGCGAACTGAGGTGAGATATGAGTTATCTATAAATGCGAGTGCTTTAGACCATTCGGCCAACAGCCGCAATGTTAAGAAGTAGTAGCGATATCATTATTTTTAAGATGGCTGCTGTGGTGGGCATTATGTATGTGCAAGCGGAACCGTTTCACGCAAGGCCAGCAAGACAGTATAAAGTCTCCTTAACTCAGAAGGAGTTGCAATAAAAAGACATATAGAACATCAAATCGGTACCATCTTTTTTTTCGGACCAGCTAGACATAAGAAGAAGTCTTATAGTGAAAACCCCATGCTGATATGACCAATATTTTTTTTTAAAATGGCAGCTGATGCGGCCATATTGGATATCAGATTGCTACATTTTCATCTTAGACCAGCTAGTCATCAAAAGAAATCTTTCCACGAAGATTATATTAAAAGTTGGCTCTCCACTCCAGAGAATAAGCTTTTGAAGACGGCTGCAGACTTTAAAGGTATGTACCACATATAAAATCCGTGTCTACTCACCCCTACCCCATCCGCCCAGAAAATAAAAACAAAACGCACAAAACAACAAAAAGAAGGGATATTTATTTTAAGTATTCCCGCAAGTTGGAAGTATACATGAGATGACGATATCAATAGTTGAAGGAAAGTGATCCAGCATTCAGTTTGTAATGCATAAGAGACGTGACATTTGAACTAAGTAACGAATACTTTCATTAAATTTGATGTGTTCTATTCAAAATTTCACTGGTGGTCTCGTACTCCCAAATATTACCTACTCACAAAGAATAATCTCAAATCTAGAGCCAGGTAAACATTTGAATATAGAAGTACCATATATGGTATAATTTTCAGGTTTCAGAATGTTAAGAGCGAGATTTAAAACGTAGTTAAATTTCTGAAAACAGTTTCGGTAGTTGACTCAAAAGGCGATATGTTAAAAATTCACTATGGAGTAGAACAATAATTTTCAGAAAGTGTTGACAAACATCAACGTTAACTAAGTAAAAAAGCGCCGACAAATGTTTAGGTTTTCTTCAGCATATGCATCGCATTTCGAAGACGGTGGAAACTCGTTCTAATCCATGAAGTTAATTGCTCTGATCATGCGCCTCGCGGGATGTCATGTATTGGATAGGCAGTAGAACCGTCATTCATATTTTAGAAAATTGCTTTAGATTTTTAAAACAAAAATTAAATTGTAGTTGCATGCACTTATTCAGGGTATAGTTTATTTTTCATGTAGTGAAACTTCACAACTTTTGATTGAATTCTGAAGTACATCACACTTCCCACCTTATTCTCTGCGGCGTTTACGAAGGAGGAGCTTAAAGTTGGAATTGAAAAAAATGTAAAGCATAATATCAAAATGGAATACATTTATGGTTTTACAAGTGGAGTTTCCCATGCATAATCATTATCCAGTCAGTGCATTAAGATTATTGGATAATAGAAAGAAAACATTCTCACCACTTTCGCTGCTGCACTAATGAAGGAGGAGATTAAATTTAGAATTGGAAGAAAATGTAATGTATAATATGATAAATTCAACACTATATGTGATATAATAAAATTGAATTTTAAAATAATAAATGTATTATCTGTCAGATTATTTGTGACTTCAGTTCATGGATGTCTTTGCAGTGAGAATGATCGGTAATGTATAAAGGTTTCTACAAGGTTTCTATGAATTTTTATTAGTTTTCGTGTATTTGCATCCAACACAAAGATCTGATTACAAACCCTTACTGTACTTATCTTTACTCTAATCCACGGTTACGAAATTCAGTTACAAGTCTGCATACATTTCCGTGTCAAGCATCCAACATATATATTTGTTTACAAACCCTTACTGTACTTATCTGTACCCTAATCCACGTTACGAAATTCAGTTACAAGTCTGCATACATCTCCGTGTCACGTTCTTGTGAAAACATTTTGAACTATGAATTTTAGTACAAAAATTCAATCGTCTATCAAACTAGATATTAAAGCCTTTATAATTTGAAATCCTTGTTACTAATGTGCATAGCATATTTTATTATGTAAAATTAATATGGTTACTAAAATTTTAGCTAGCTATTAATACCTAATAATAATAATAATGAAAAGTGTAACTTTATGCATCAAAACCACTATCATCATCATATACATTTTTTCTATCTTACAACATGCATGTTGGTTTTACTACGCAGCTTATGTTTGATGGACTTAACCTTGCACTTGAGCAACCATACAAGTCAATAGATATTTATTCTTCTTGTCTTCTTTTCTGTTGCTGATTGCTTAATTTTGATATGATCACTTTGTAATTGTTAAACTGGGTCGCTTCTGAATAAGTTCACAAAACCTAGAATATCTGTCAGAAAGCTTTCTTCTCATTGTAGAGTTAAAATATCTTATTTAATGTGTGTGTGTGTGTGTGTGTGTGTGTGTGTGAAAAAAGTCCGGATCCACGCTCTCTAATGCAACAAATACACAGGTTCGGAGAGGTGGATTTTAATAACCGTCATTGTCAAATCAATATAATGAAAGCTGCTAGTGCAAACATGTAACAATGCTTTACAAAAAATATTAACTAGTGTGTATCATGGGATGTAAAATACTAATGATACAAATATACTCATAAATACTCATGAATATTTTACAAAGCATGCATATGAGCACTTATTCCTGCATGCAATGCAATGGGAGGTATAAAGTTGAAGGATGAGGGTTGTGTGACAGATTTAGATATGTGACTGAAAAGTACCTTCTGTTCTAATGCCCATGTCACGGACCCTGTATACACAGTTATAATGCCCATGTCACGGACCCTGTATACACAGTTCTAACCCCATGTGACGGAAAATGTATAAACAGGTCTAAAGCCCATGTCACGGACACTGTATACACAGTTATAAAGCTCATGTCATGGACACTGTATGCACAGTTCTAAAGCGCATGTCACGGACACCGTATTCATAAGAATGCGATTTTTGAAGTATAATTGCAGAACGGAAATGTGTTAGTCAAACTCATAAATGGTTGAAAGAAAGTTTCTGAAATGCACATTTTAAAATAGGCTTGGATTTTACCATCAGCTCACATGAACAAATCTATAGAGATACTGTCTTACCATACTTAGAGAGTATGACAGAAATTACTGACTTTGCATTGTTTGTAATGTGTCTACAGTCATTGTGACTGTCCTATTTAGTAAGTCAAATAATTATAATGTTCAAAGAAGATATTTTATGCAACAAACTCTTATTGTACTCGAATTCGCTTGAATATCAGACAACACAGTCTTTTCAACAGCGTACAGGAATTTTAACCCATTGTTTGAAGCATCGGACACTACAGTCCTTTAAACATGGCACACAGTAATGTTCACTTATTCTTGGAAACAACAGACAACTGTCTTTTAAACAGGGAACACAGTAATTTTCACTCAGTGTTTAGAAATATCAGACAAAAACGTTCTTTAAACATGACACTTGGTAAGTATCATTCATTTTTAGAAACATCGGAAAACAATCTTGTAAACAGGACACACGGTAAGTATCGTTCATTTTTAGAAACGTCAGGCAACACGGTCTTTTAAACAGGGAACACAGTAATTGTCGCTCATATATAGAAACATCAGACTTCAGATTCTTTTTTTAAACAGGGCACACAGTAATTTTCACTGTTATTTATTAAAACCAGACAAAACAATATGTAAAACAGGGCACACGGTAATGTTCACTATTATTTATTAACATCAGACAAAACAATCTTTTAAACAGGGCACACAATAATTTTCACTCATATTTGGAAAGATCAGATAGCAGGACGCACTGCAATTCTGATTCATTTTTTAAACATCACATTTAGAAATATCAGACAACACGGTGTTTTTGAGCATGGAACTTTAATGCTCACTCACTTTTGGAAACTTTAGATAACACCAGTAGCATACTAATGGCGAGGGCTGAGACGGTGCGTTGGCCACATAAGCCAGAGTTTTTGGGGCTCCAAAGCCCATTTTGGGCCTTCATCTTTGCCTCGGTGCTATTTACCCCTTTGTACGCCACTGGATATCATAGTATTTTAAACAGGGCACACTGTAGTTCTCACTCATTTTTAAAACATCAGACAACACAATCTTGACAGGGCACACAGTCGTCTTCACTCATTTTTAGAAACACCAGACATCAGTCTTTTGAAGACGGCTTCCAAGTGCGTACGGAAAAATAAAATAGACAAACAGATGACCTATTATTCTGGCTAGATTTTGGTGGAATGTAGGCAGGGCTTCGATGATCGGGATTTTTGTCCTATATATTAGTGCTTTCGATATTTGGGATGTTTTAGCCAGGATAAAGTGTAAAATAGCCAAAAGAAACATTGCGAGTCAGACTGTTACCCGCCTAAAGTGTAGATAAATAAGAATTAAATGATATGTTTAAATTTCTTACTTCATATTGTCAAACAGGAAACAAATTTTGATTGACTGAATAACTCGTTTCAAACTGTTAAAAAATCTGCATACATGAAAATAAAGCTAAGAGACAAGTATTGTATTCTGTACTTCATTAACAAAGTTATACATGTATTGTTGTCTATAATTACTTTATCACAGTATACACAATATGTTTGTATTTTTTAAGATGTCATTTGTGTGACAATGTAAGCATCAATATGTCCCTGACACGTTATTAGTTTCCTAGCTTGTTTGACAATTTAACTTAATTTTAAAATTTACTTTTCCCTATTTTATCATCTGTAGTAGATTGTCAAGACACATGTGAGTATCTTTGTATTTATTATTATGCAAACACTTTCGTTTGCTTCGTTCATTTTTACCCACTGTTTTATTTCAGTTTGTGGTGTTGTCAATGACCTGATGTTGAAATAAAACTTTTCTTCTAGTTGCTACTTAATTGAGGCTAACTATTAGAGAGGATCGTATTATCTATGTCTGACCATTATGATGGATGATGTTATTCGTGTCTAACCATTTGAGTAGATCATGCTATCCATGTCTAACCGTTAGGATGGATCATGTTGTATCTGTCTATTAGGGTGGATTATGCTATGCCACAAAAGCTATGTATAATAAATGAATTTATACAAAGGTACACAGGTTTGTTATGAAAACATGTTACAGCAGCCAATAAACCTATATCATAGCACGTCACACCAACAAATCCAATTGGCGCGTTGCATGATTGAATGGAAAATGACACAGTGGGACTACAACACTGTATTCGGTTTTTGAGAGCTGAATAATATCTGTCAGGTTTTAACTTTGTATTTATGGTGATGCTAAACAATATTTCGACACAAATATAATCGTGTTCCTGTCGATTTTACATGTGCAAAAGGAAATCTGATTTTGACTTGATCGATAATGTAGAAACTGTCATAATTTCTCCCTTCTTAAAAGTATTACCGTTAAAACAAGTATCTTATTTTTCATAACTAATACAGCATATTAAAAGAGCATACTAATACCGTAACTTTATCATCATTAGAAGCAAAAACTGAAAATAATACTGATGATGAAAATCCGACTTAGTAGAGAAAAAATCAGTTATTTATTATTCTTTCCAATATCAAATTGTATTAAACTACGTGTGGCACATTTTAACAATCATAATATAAGACAGTTCAAACAGTAATCAGATATTCACTGTAGTTATGCTGGATATAATTATGATTTTACATCCATCCGCACAGTCGGACCACTGTTGTCAACGGATATTGTTCTCCAACGCACCGTATAAGGAAATTTGCTGAAAGATTTCATTGCCTATATTATACCTGAACTAACAAATCAGACAGAACCATGTTATCTAAATTTAGGCTTACTGAAACGTTGATGTTAGGATATAATTTCCACCTACTGTATTTAGTACATTCTGGAACACCACATATACGTATTGATGTGTTAGTAAAAATCATCTAGGTTGTTATGTATGACTTATCTATTACATACCTTCCGTTTCTAGTTCCAGAATCCTACCTTTGACTATTCTGCAAATAGCTTCCTCTGATCTTGCAGTGGCCATCATGTCTTTTCAATGGAATGTCGATACAAACGTATTGACTCTAGGTGAAGTGAGTTGTCAACCTTATACAGTGACGATGTTAGGCCCGGGCTGCAAAAGATAGACAGCAAACGTCCAGTCGAAATCAAGGAATAAAGTTAAATTTAGCTATTATTCAAGGAATATCAGCTTGTGTGGAAAAGAACAATGTCTTAGGCATAAATTAATATTTACTGTTATAGAATACCAAAATTATAAGGGGTCCTGAAATGACGAATGGCTAATAGCGCCCATCTTTATAGATCACCACCATCTCACGTCTGTCTGCGTAGGTGTCGGGCTGACTAATGTTTATATGTGAGAAAACTGCCAGTAATTTTCCGTGGTTTGGTAGTTCTTACCGAAGCTTTTACTCCACCCTTTGTACAGGTCGCCATGTATAAACTATCTTGTTCTATATAGTGGCAACAAACTTCAAACCAACAGCATCGAAAATAAGTCTAGAATATATGCATGGTGCATGTACAAATAGAAACAACGTATATTATTTGATTATTTGTGCGGTCCTTTCAGACTTGAATTATTGAAAGGACCTCCTAAAGCCTAAAGTCGAATGGGGTTTTATGTCTTTATTTTTCCCACATAATCAGTAAGGCTTAAACCCTGTCCATTTGTATATGTAGTTTTTGTTCCTACTATTCTTAAATATTATGTTAGTTGTACGAGGTATGCAGTGTTTGTGTTAATATGTTAATTAAATACAGTTTAAGCGGGCCTCTCCTTTACAAGAATAGGGCGGCTAAAGAAAATTCTGAGGACCTCTAGAATTTTTAAATATCATTTCTTACTGTCTTTACATTAAATCATCTAGTTGTTTTCAATGTCATTTCTTACTGTCTTCATTACTGAATTGATATGATCTATTAATTCATAATATATGTTTCTAACAACACTATTATTTGTATATGGTAGTTGTTTAGCCACCGTATGTATTTCTTATTTTATTTATTAATAGGTATCTATCTGTAGCATTCTTTGAGCATCTAAAAATAAGAAAATTTTTAACACTGTGTACTTCCCACAGAGTCTACATGGTGATATATTAGATGAGAATGAACAATGCTCACATATTCACTGTCGAGCACGTGAGCACCGTTCATTCTCCACACGCCTTGCCCACTCTCAAATGTGTTCATAGACATTAGATCAAGTGCTACATGCTTATGATTGGATATTTGTCCGGGTATGATGGAGTAATTATTAATAACATCAATTTTCCCTCAGTTCTATAGGTGTCTAATCGACTTTCTTTTGTTGTTAACAAATTTATTACTTTTTATAAAAGTTGTTTTCAATTTTTGTAGTTTTACATAAGTCTGAATGTAATGGTTATAAAGTTATTGAAATTATATGTTATGTGTATAATTTATTTAGTTGTTATGTGTATAATTTATTTAGTTGTTATGTGTATAATTTATTTAGTTGTTATGTGTATAATTTATTTAGTTGTTAGTAGTTCTCTTGGCTCTGCATTCCTCTATGCTTATTATTCTTTTTCTCATCTCTTGTTAGGGATACGGTGTGCCGTCTTTCTGATTACAGTTCTTTTGTCCCTATATGGGACTTTATTATCTCTAATACCTTTTTATCTGAAGATCTGTTTTAGCATAAATTCTATTACTTCCACCTCCGTTGGTGTTCTGGATGTGGAGGCAGTCCTTTTTCTTTTGGTTGCTACCTTTGGAGTTGACGCATTAATTTCACATGTTTTGATGTTTAAGTCTTTGTCATTGTCCCCCTTTTCGGATCCCTGAGTTTGGATTGGGGATTTAGTGATGTGTTCAAGGTTTATTGTTTCTTCTATTGACTTCTCCGTTG